>PVKA01029126.1:0-28624 GCA_004027165.1 Ctenomys sociabilis | reverse complement strand
TTCCTTTGTCTGTGTCATCCATGTGGATGAGTCATGGCCAATGCTTGACCAGAATGCTCTCTGTGAGAGCCTGAGAAAAAGATTTCTCTTCATGTGACTCTCCCCAGGCACACTATAGAACTTCAATCTCTTTCCTCTGTGGCTCCACAATCTCCTTGCTCAGAAAATTTGGAGCTCACCTGAGTCCCATGATATTGCAATACAGGCATGGAAAATTTATTAAATGATATAAGCATAAAATTTTAGTTCTTTTCAATGAACAATAGAAACTAGTACCGTTTATTTTGTACATATATACATATATAAATATACATAGAGTACATACATATAATTATATACACATATATAACATATGTATATGTATATATTTCTTTTCATTTCCTTTTCTCCTTTCCCCCAGCTGAATTTCTTTTTTCCTTTTGAACTTTTGCATTTCCCACTATCTACTGTAAATTTTGGTTCTAATTTACTCTTTCAGCTTCTAACACTGAGGAAACTATATGATGTTCACAAATGTGAGTCTCATTTATTTCACTTGTTAATGGATCTCAAGTTGCATCCATTAACCATGAAGTCTCCAGATTATCCTTCTCTATAGTTCTCCATCATATAAAAGGACCACATCTTTTTTATCCATTCCTCAGTTAATGGACATTTAGGTGCCCTCCAAGATTCTTTTCCCAGTATTTAGGACAGGGTCTACAGGGATAACAGGGTTTCACTATGAAGAGTGGACTCATAGTGATTCTTCTGTTATCAGCCTACCAACCATCAGGATTAAAGGCATGTGCCAACATGTGCAGTCTCAATCACCCTCTCAGTACATCCCAGGGGCAGGGCCGGCAGGGCAGATCAGGGATCAAACCCCAGCCACTACACTCTGCCTAACCAGGCACTTTAGTCTGCTGAACCATCAGGCTTGCCCTTTGGGTGGCTTCCAAGATTTTTTTGTGACAAATTATGCTGCTATAAACATGGATGCAGATATATTGCTGTAATATGATGGTTTTAATTCTTCTGGGAAGATACCCAGAAGGGGAAGTTGGGTTGAATGGGACCGTTAATCCTAGATTTTGAAGGAATCATCAAGCTCATCTCCCCAGTAGTTGCACCAGTCCACACTCACACCAACATTCCAGATGTGTTCCCTTTTCACCTCAGTCCCACCAGTATTGTTTATTGGCTAATTTCTTGATGGCAGCCATTCTTCCTGGAGTGAGATGGAATCTCAGTGTTTTCTTAATTTGCATCTCTCTAATGACCAATGATGTTGAACATGTCTTCACGTATTTATTTGCTATCTGTATTTTTTCTTCTGAAAAGTACATATTCATCTCAGATGTCCATTTATGGGTGGAGTTTTTAAATTTGACTGGTCTGATTTTTAAGTCTTAGTTGGCTAAATTTTTTCAACTCTGTGGGTTGTCTTTTCACCCTTTTGGTGATTTCTTTTGATGTGCAGAAGCTATGCCATAAGATAAGACTGCAGTTATTGATTCTTTGGATGAGTTCCCAGGCATTTTAGGCTTTGTTCATGAAGTTTCTGCCTACACCTCTGTCTTAAAGATTTCCACCTACTTTGTCTTCTAAGAGATTCAGTGTTTCTGTTTTAATATTTAAATATTTGATCTATTTTAATTTTAGTACATGGTGATAGATATGGTCTAGTTTTAGTCTTTGGCACATAAATGGCTCATTTTCTTAGCACCATTGATTAAAGAGACTACCTTTATTCCAGTTAACATTTGGCCCCTTTGTCAGAGATAAGGTGGTTAAGTGTATTTGTAGTTGTGCCTGCATCTTCACATCTTTTCCTCTGTTTTTCCCCTCAGCACCATGCTGATTTTACCACAGTAGCTTTGTAGTACAATGTCAAGTGAGGGACTGTGATGCCTCTTACCTGGTCTTTGTTGCCCAGAATTGTTTTTGCTGTTAGGTCTCTTCTGGTTCCAAATGAATGTTTTTGTTTTAGGTATCTGAATGGTGTTTTGATTATGACTCCATGAAATCTGTACAACAATTTTGGGAGTATGATATTTTCACTATGTAGGTTCTTCCTATCCATGAGCAAGGAATACCTTTACATTTTCTGATATTCTCTTTCATCTTCTTTTTAAGAGTGCATCGATTTTCAGTGTATAGCTATTTTATTTCTTTTGTTGGATTGACTCCTAAGTATTTCGTATCTTTTGGATGCTATTGTGAAGGGTGTGGTTTGCCTAAATTCACTCTCAGTGAGTTTGTTGTAGCAGGAATGTTGATGATTTCTTTGTGTTGATTTTGTATCCAGCTATGCTACTGACTTTTTAAAGTGCTCTCTAGGTGCATTGGGACTATCAATTTTAAATACCCACATGGCATTTTTAGCCACATACCATATGCCAATACCTGCAGAATGACAAAGATCATTGTCATTGTGAAGGTCCTATGCTTAATCTCTGGTACCACAAAAAACCTTTATCTATGGCTCATATATCAATGTATGGATATTTTTTCTATCTTCTCCCAATAAGAATGGGTGCTCCATAATTATTTTGAGTGATTCTTCATGGCTAGGACTTGAATAATATTTGGCTACAGGAGATCTTCAGCACATTTATTGCCTTAACAAGTGGTCCAACTTTGCAGCAGGTCTCTGGGAGAATGCAAGATGCAGCCCTTTAGGGTACCAGGCACACCAGAGAAGGCTGTTCTTTTAGTATGTAACATTTATGATTTCTTCATCCAATGTGTTCTAAATATAAAAACTTTTGTTAGATATGGAGTTTACAAGCATGTACTCCATATTTAAATTTTATTATTTTTATGTTAATTTTATTGAGAAACAAGTATCAATGAGTCAGTTTAAAAACAGGTTAATAGGATTGTTACAATAATCAATACATTGCATACTGTTGTCTCTATAGTAGTCATTCATAGTACAAGATGCAGACATGATATCTTGTCTAAACACTATTAGTCCAAATTTTTCTGCTCACTGAACTAAGAGAAAGTAGCTGCATATCTATGCTAGTTTGTATATACAGATATATATATATATATATATATATATATATATATATATATATATATATTCACTACAAAATTGTCCTTCATTTATATCCCCCTTTTTCATTTACTTTTGTTAAATTTTATTCTTTAAACAGTTTCTTTGAGAGAAATGGGAATTTTTAATTTTGATTATGTCTACTTTGTCATTTAATTTTTTCCTGATATTCTATCAGAGAAATCTTTGTATAACCCAAAGTGACAATTTTCTTCTAAATTTTCCTGGAATATATTTCTTAGGTATTTAATAGTTTAGTAGTCTACCTTATTTTTTTTGTATTTTAATATCACATTGTTCTAGTACTATTCATTCGAAAGATCAGTTTTCCACCATTGAAGCACTGTATTCATAACACCACACTATACTGTGGGAAACAATGTAAATCCTCATTAATAGGAGACAAGTTAAACAAATTATTTTGTATTCATCCAGTAGAAATTCGTGGCATCATGAAAAACAAAATAAAGGGCCGATCAAATAATTCAATGGATTAAAGGGCTTGAAAGGAGGCACAGGGGTTTGACCCCCAGGCCTGCTCTGCTGGTCTCGCCCCTGAGGTTTGCTGAGACATGGTGGAGTGTGCCTTTAATCCCACCTTGTGGGAGGCTGGAAAAAGGTGAATCACCATGTAGTAGTGAGACCATTAACACCCTGGAAATTCTTCCTTAAAATATTAAATAAATGAATAATAAGAGCTCTATAATACTGATTTTAAGTAATCTGTGTATCCTTTTCAGTAAGCATGCAGATATTTTAAATTAAAATAACATTCATTTGCATTCCACTTTATGTGAATTGTCTTTTCATATTTTTGAATTCAACAACTATTTATTTTATTCTTCTTATGTGCCAGGCACTGTTCTAGGAAATGAGGATGAGATGGAAAGGAACAGACAATACATAAATACTGAGTGAGTATGTGTCATCTTGGCTGAGATAAAAGATATCCAGATCGGCAGTAAAAATTCTAAAAGTATCTGGAATAGGGTATCTGGAAGAGACTAGCAATTTTGAATTAGAAGACTGAATAATAAGGAACACGAGCCCTCACAAATGTGGGAGCAAAGCATGGAATCTGCTGAGTACTCAAAAAGAACCGCAAGGCAGAAGGAGACTAAATTCTTTGTCTCTCTTTCTTCTTGAGCTGGAACATTTGTCTTCTTCCTTCAGCCATTACTAATACTGGTGTTCAGGCCTTGAGACTCAGCTCGGGATGTGCACCACTGGCTATTCCATTTTCGTGTGGGTTAGGTATGGACTAGAACTCCCCTGTCAGCTTCTCCATGCTGTCCACTTGCAGGTGGCTGATCGTGAGGCTTGGTAACCCCTATACCTGTGTGAGGCATACCACATAGTACATCTTTTTCTGTCTCAGTTCAATTTAGGTTTTTTTTTTTCACTTTATGATAAAATTGCAGTGACATAACCTCATCATAAGTCAAAGAGTATCCAAACCTGTAATTGTTTAGTTCATGGTTTTTCTTTTCTTACTCTATGATAGTTTTATCAGCATAATATATTCATTTTTATTTATTTTCAATTTATCACTATTGAGTGGTTTCTTTAGAAATGACCATCCATTAATCTTATTCCAAGTATATATTGCCTCAGATAAGGATTTGGATGGGACAACCCAAAGAGTCATGAAAGTTTATTTGAAAAGTGAAAAGTGAAGAGATAGTGGGAAAATTGGCTTTGAAGAACAAACGTGATCCAAAGAAAAGAGAAGAAGGGATAAAAACAGCAATAAAAGTACAACCTGGTGTAGCAGATGGAGTGGAGTGTTATGATAGCAGCCTCCTCCTGGCATGCAGTCTCTTTTACACCATTTCCATCTCACAGAAGCCCATGAGAAGTTTTACATATGAAGTCCTGGAAACTATCTGGCTCTGTCCTGGATCTTGCAGCTAACAGGTCCCACTTACTTGCCCAGTAAACTTTGCCATGCACTGTCTCCTAGCTTGTGATGGTGGGTTTATGAGGATGTAATTGTATTGTAAGTCACAGGATATCTGTACATGCCTTTTTATCCCTGTCCCTCTGGAGAACATTGATGAACACAATGAGATTCATCTGAACACTGACAATGGTGAATGCCATGGAGAGAAATGAAGTGAGATCGGAGTATTAACAATTTTAAATATAATATGGTAGAGATGGAAGTGCTTACCAAATAGGTGATAATCAATCAACTCATGGCTTAATGGAAGTGAAAATAAATCACAGAGATAGCTGGGAAACAAATATTGCAGGCTGAGCAACAGCAGCACTGAGTCGAGAGTCCAAGATCTCTGTTCCTGCAGTGGCTAACTTGGGGCGGACATGAGAACACTGCAGCACACAGAAACAAATCTTGGTTTGCACTTCAATCTCCTCTTCTGGACAGAGATTAAATTCTATTGGAGAACGTGAAATCATCCTGTTTCCAGTTGCTTACATGAATGTCTGGGAACTTAGCTTCTGCGTTTATCTACCCCATACCCTCTTTATATATGGGCAAAGTAGATACCCGGTTTTACAATTTACTATCACTGTTATCTAGAATTGGGTCAGAGGGTGAAGTAATGAGTCAGGAGTAAGCAAGAAACTCTCAAGCCCTTCAGCTGTTATACACACACACACACACACACACACACACACACACACACACACACACACACACACATATATATATATATAACCAATAGTAGCTACTGCAGGTATTATGAGGAGTTAAATGGGTTAATATATGCAAACCACTGAGGGCTTGCAATTGTGCAATGGAGCTATTAGCATTATTAATTTCTTAGCCTGGATTTACAATGTCACTTCTTCCACAACCAGATAAATCCAATATTTCCAGATTTCTCCATTATGTCATTCAGTGTGAGAAGTGGTTTAATGATTTAGGTGCCCTGTTAAGTGCCTGAGTAATCGCTGCTTGGTGTTAATGTCTCTATGATTTTCTTAAGAACTAGATGCTACCTTTGTATTTTATCTTGCAGGTGCCAGCTGGTGTTTAGCTGACTTGTCTCTTTTGCTTGCTTATTTAAACTCTCTTTGTACTTTTGGTTTTGATATTTTGGCAGAGAACTTTTTCACCAATTAGTTATTGCTGTGCATACTTTTTTCTAAAAAGCTATGAAATATTAAAGCTTGTTTAAATTTATTTCATGCATGAAAATTTGGATTTCATCTCCACTGACAAAAGGTAGTTTGACATCTATAAAAGGTTGAGTCATCCTACATAATGTGTCTTTTCGTATAGTCAATCTTCTTTTATATCCTTCAACAATTTCCATATCCAAACATTGTTTGTTCTTTTCTTCTTAATCTGCTTGTTATGGACATGTTAAATGTGATACTGCCCCCCTTGTTGTTTAACAGTAATCTCAAACTTACTGGCCTATGGACTTAATCCAGTCTTCTGGCTGTTTTCATAAAAATGTTTTCCAAATGAGTTTAAATGGTCACACTCTTTCCATTACACATGGCATATGAGTATTTTCAGGCTGCAGCAGCAGAACTCAGTACTCATAGAAGAGACTATGTAGGTGAAAAAGCTAAAATATTGGGCTGCAGAGATAACTCAGTGGCATAAGGACCTGTCTGGCAAGCACAAGGACCCAGGTTTGATATCTGGTACCACATGCCATGCCAGCCTCAGGTGTCGAGCCAGACAATGAAGCCAGGCATGGTAATATGTGTCTGTAATCTCAGCACTGGGGAGGCTGAAACAGGAAAATCACTATGAGTCCAAGCCATATAATAATATCTATCCTCTACCAAATAAATAAATAAATAAATAAATAAATAAATAAATAAATAAGTAAATGATTTTTTAAAAGCTAAAAATATTAGGGGCTGGGTAGATGGATCAGTAGAATAAGCACTTGCCAGGCAAGCACAAGGGCCTGAGTTCAATCCCTGGTTCCTCAAATAAATAAATAAATAATCTAAAAATATTAACTACCCTACCATTTATATAAGAAATTTGCAAACTTTGTTATATTTGAGATAACTGTTTGAAAAAAAAAATCCATTAAACATTGTACATTACTTTTATACCCAGCTACCTTACTTAGTGGTTTTATTTTTTAATATGTTATGGTATGTTCTTATGTATTCCAGGCATAATATTTGCAAATATTAGTGAAGGCATCTGATAATATTTCTTTCCTAATTGACATCTAAAACCTTTTATATTTGTTGGGTACCATTTAATATTTTAATGCATGTACACTGTATGCAATGCTTAAGTCAGTTTAAGCATATTCATGTATTTTATCATTCATTTCTAGCTTTTTGAAATATAATACCCATTAATGTTGTCAACACTCATTCTACTGAGCACTAAAATAATAGAATTTATTTCTCTTATATAAATATATATGTAGAAGCCATTCATGATTTCCTGTTCTCCCTCTTCTCTGCCCTTCCAGCCTGTGGTACAGACTATTCCACTCTCAACTTTTATAAGTTTCCTCTTTCTGGAATTCACATGTGACCAGTATCATGCTGTAATTTTCTTTCAGTGCCTGGTTATTACACTGAGTATCATGATCTCTACTTCCTCCTTCTTGTTGCATATGACAAAAATTCATCCTTTTATGGCTGAATAGTATTTCATTCTGTATATATTTCCTTTGATCTTTTATCAGTTTGTGGAAATAGGTTGTTTTCATTCCCTGGCTATTATGAACAGTGCTGCAATGAACGTGGGAGTCCAGGGTTTGCTTTCACATACTGGCTTGTATTTGTGAATATATGTCCAGAGGTGGCATTGCTGGATTACATGGAAGTTCTATTTTTTTAATTTTTTAGGAGCCATCATATTGCTTTCTATAGTGACTATACTAATTTATTTCCCATCAATAATATGAAATGGTTCTCTTTTCTTTACATCCTTGCTAGTACTTATTATCTTTGTCTTCTTCATAAGAACATTTCTCACTAGGGGAGGGTGATAATTTTTATTCCTTTAGCTTACATTTCCTTGATGACTGATTGTGTTGAGTAACTGTTGCTATATCCGTTGGCTATGTGTGCCCCTTCTTTTGAGAAATGACTATTTAGGTCTATTTCTTGTTTAAAAATCAGATTATGTGGGGTTTGGAGTTTTGTTGTTGAGTTTTTCAAGTTCATTGTATAACTGGATATTCCTTGTTATCAGACACATAGTTTGCAAACTTTTTTTCACTGTTTACATTGTCTCTCTGCACATTGTTGGTTGTTTCCATTGTTGTGCATAAGCTTTTAGTTTGAGGTAATCTCAATGTCTATTTTGGTGTTTATTTTTCTTTCTTTTATTTTGTACCAGGAATTGAACTCATGACCTCACCTCATGCTTGCCAGGCAGGCTCTGTGCCTCTAAGCTGTATCCCTGGCCCTCATTTTGATTTTGTTCCCCGGTGCTTTTGGGGTTTTACTCAAATCCTTCCCCATTCTCATGATATAAAGCATCACCCTTCTCTGTGTTTTCTTCTAGTAATTTTATAGTTTAGGTCCTACTTTCAGGTCTTTAATTACTAATGAGAGATAAGGATTTACTTGTTTTCTTCTGCAGGTGGATATCCTGTTTTCCTCATATTGTTTATTGGAAGCACTACGTTTTCTTCCCACATGTGTTCTTAGCTATTTCGTTGAAGACACATTTGCAGTTAGTCTTATAGTCCTACTTTCTGTCCCTTATGACCATGTTTCTCCAAAAATATGACTTACCTGGAAAATGATCAGCCTTGTAAACTAGAGATCAAGGAAGCCAGCCCCTGAACTTGCCTTACCTGTCAGCACCATCCTCTTACTCAGCAGCTACTCTGTAAAGACAGGTAAGACAAGGATAGGCTGGTTGTGGCTGACAACAGTGACTTCCAGTTTTCAAGGCTGATTGTTTTTCAACTAGATCTTATTTGAGAAGAAAGAACATCTGTTGCAAATGTCTATTTGTCTGCTTTTAGGCTGACATTCTGCTATTTTGCTTGCTATAGCTTTTCATGATGTTTTGAAGTCAGATAGAATAATGTTTCCTGGTTTGTGTTTTTTGCTCAAGATTTACTTGGCTATTCGTGTTTTTATTTCCAGATCCATTTTAGGATTCTTTTTGAAGATTTCTGAAAAATGTAATTGGTGTTTTCATAAGGATTGTACTAAGTCTATAAATTGACTTGGATGCATAGGTAGAGTAGCAGTATTGAGTGTTCAAATCCATGAACACATACCCCCACTTCTGCATCCTCTTCAGCTGCTTTCATCAATGTAATAAAGCTTTCATTGTAGACATCTTTTACTTCTATGTTTAAATTTATTCTTAGGTATTTTTTATAACTATTGCACATGAGATTTCTTTTTCAGATCATTCTCTATTTGTGTATAATAATAATATTGATTTTTAGGTTGGTTTTATGTGTCACAACATTTTTGTTGAATTATTATTTCTAATATGTTTGGAAGAGTCTTTGGGGTTTTATACACCCATAAGATCATGTCTTCTGCACACAGTATCAATTTGAATTTCTCCTTTCCAGTTTGGGTGTTCTTTATTTATTTCTCCTGCTTAATTTACCCCAAACAGTCTTCCAAGACTGTACTGAATAAAAGTGTTGAAAGTGGACATATTTGTCTTGTTAATATTTCATTTGGGATTTTTGTCTGTATTTGCAAGACATACTTCATTTTCTTTTGCATTTATCAGTCTTTGTGCATTCTATAAAACAAGCTAGTTAAATATCCTAGAACTGGAAGTTTTCATATGAAAATGAGGGCTTATATAAATTAAGGAAATTTGCCTAAGGATATAACTCAGTGGCACATAACTGCTGGCAAGCACAAGGTTCTGAGTTGATGCCAGGTACTAAAAATAAAAATAAAATTGAAATAAATAAATAACTTTAGGAAATTTGATAGAAGAGATCAGCAAAGTCACTGTAGAAGGCCAGGGAAGTTACACTTGAAAGGTCCATGCATGAGTCACTAAAGACCCAAGCCTGCACAGGAAATTAGGGGCTCCCCAATACTTCCTATGAAACTTCTGTAATTCCCAAGAATGTCTATAAAAGCTTCTAAAATAACAAAATGAAGAGCTCCCATGCCATTACCATGCAGCCATTACAAATCTATCATTTGTCAATGTCTGATTACAATGTGTTGAGTGGCAAATGGCCTTTTCCCTTACATCTTTTCAATCTCATATTTCCCTTACCTTGGTGTTACAGTTTGTGCCTGCATACTCCCCCAGAGCCTCATATGGTCATGGAAGGTGCTTTTTGGAGGTGGCTGAATCTAGAATTTATCATAGGTTCATTGTCTAGTGCTGGGGTTAGGGTATGAGTGCTACACCGGCCCCAAGGCAGGTAGCCAGCATACAATATAAGAGAGGAAAAGAGGCGTGCTCACTCCTTTTGCTCTTATTGTTTTGCTGTCTTCCACTACCATGAACTGTTACCCCCGTGCCATGTGCCACCCTGCTTCAGAGTCAGCCAAGTATGAACTGAAACCTCAGTGAACTATGAGCTAAAAAAACCTTCCCTCCTTTAACTTTGAATGCTGAGTATTTTATCTCAGCACTGAGAGAAAAATAACTAAAGCACTTGGACAAATATAACCCAGTGCACTTACCTGATAGGTAGTTCTGGGAAATACAGTCCCTGGTTTCTCCACACATGTGAGGGTGATACCATGCTGGAAACCAATAATGCAGTGGTCTTTTTAAAGTTTTGGTATCAGTAATGATTTTGTGCTCTAAATATACAATAAATTTTTGCAATTTTTCCATGAGTCCTTGAAAAAGTGTTATGTTCTTTTACGTCAGAATATAGATTCCACTTGCTTTATTTATTAGGTATTAATAAAGTACATTTTAACATTAAGGTTAATGATGTAGCCCATAAATTTTACTGTATAACTCTTTTTTACTGTACCATGGAATGATGGTGCTAAATTGAAAACTATTCTGTATGTGTTCCTAATTAGAGTTGTATGCTTCTGTGTTTTCCTTTACAGATTTTGATGAC
Organism: Ctenomys sociabilis; assembly: GCA_004027165.1. Classification (NCBI taxonomy): domain Eukaryota; kingdom Metazoa; phylum Chordata; class Mammalia; order Rodentia; family Ctenomyidae; genus Ctenomys; species Ctenomys sociabilis. Next base: position 17,587 of record PVKA01029126.1, on the reverse strand, counting down.
ATTTTACTTGGTTCATAGATATGACTGCTATTAGTCTTTCACTGTACAATGTACCCAGCCATTCTTGTTCTCAATCTTATTTGAATTCAACCTTATTTGATATTAATTTTCACATATGTGCACTTTCTTTCTATTTCCATTTTTCTAGCATGCCCTTATGCATTCTTTTGCTCTTAATTTTCAAAACCACACCATTTAATTATAGATAAATATTTCATAGTAATGTCTGAGTTTTGCTTTAACATTAAATATGAGTGCCTTTTTTCTGTGTATGAATATGGGAGGTATATTTAGTAATATGGTAAGTATATTTTAAATTTGTTTTGTTTTGTATAGGATCTCCAGTTACTTGCTGAAATATGCAGTCTAATTTTATTTCTAATGATCACTTTGTAAGAATTGCATGTATTGTAGTTGATCTTCTTTTTTTGGCAGTACCAAAGATTGAACTCAGGTCCCTGCGCTTCCCAGGCAAGAGCTTTCTACTGAGATATTTTCCTGGCTCCTTTAATTTTTTATTTGTTTACTTGGTATCTATGAACTATTCCATAACAGTAACAAGTTAATTAAATAGGCATCCTCTCCACCTTCCTCTTCCCTCTACTTCTTGAGTGATATGCTATTAGTCTTAGTTATTCTAGCTCTTTAATGGTGATCTTATACATTTGTACATATTTATAAATTTTAAAGCCAGTGATCACTTTAAATATCTCTTTTTACTCTTCATTCCTCATTGATATATAACAATACTGTAATACCATCCACTATAAAAATAAGAAAGCTGGGTTACACACAAAATCCACCTTTCTCTCCCTGTATATACACTAACTTAGTTAAATATTTCCATATTCTCAGTATGATAGTTGATTACACTTACATTTTATATTTTAATTATACTTTTGATACTTTTAAATCTTACTGATAGTCCCACAGCTCTTCTGCTGTCCTTCCTTCTCTTTCTTCTTTAGTTTAACTTCTTCTTCTAGTAGCATATTCAAAACAATGTTCATGAAAAATACATTTTCTAAATTCTTGCATATTTAGAATTATTGTTGCTATTATACTAATGTTAGTTTAGCTAGCTAAAACATTTTGGCTTACAACACATTTTACCAAATACTTTGTAAGCATTTCTCTACTCTCCTATAACACACAATATATACGGAACTAAAATCAATTCTTTATTTTATTGGTGCAGGTAGTGTAATAATTTTTGTCTGGTTAATCATTCATTGTCTTTGTATTTAGCTCAGGAAACTTTATTCAACACTGGTTCAGGTTCAGTGCTTGTTAATATTTTTTTCATTTTTTCCTTTAGGGCATACAGTCCCCTTTCAGCCTTCAGGCTCTGATCTCCTTTAATATCAGGAAAGTTTTTTTTTTTTAATTATATGTTTGAATATTTTATATTTTTATTTTGCTCTTCTAAAAGAAAATATTTGTGTTTATATTGTATTTCTTTTGCCTTTCTTTCATATGTACAGTTTCTCCCTAATCACTTTTATGAATTTTTTATGATGCCATGCCCTTTATTATTCATAAAGTAGCCACAATCTCTGTTGATTTTAGTTTTCTCTCCTACTTGTGTCTGAAGTAGATAATTAAAATTTTACCTTCTGTTTCCTTTCTTGATTCCTTATATGGATGCATTGAATTCTCAATTCACAAAATAGTTCTTTGCCGAAGTCACTTGGGTTCTTAGAAAAATATGGGGTAGCCAGGCACTGTGGCTCACACCTGTAATCCCAGCACTTGGGAGATAGAGGCAGGATGATCATGAGCTTGAGACCAGCCTGGACTACAAAGAGAGCTCAAAGCAGCCTGAAATGCATAGCGATACCCTGTCTCAAAAGGACAAAAGAAAAAAAAAAAACAGAAAAAGAAAATATGGGTTATTATTTCCATCAGGTACATGCCCAGATTTTCACACGGTTTGGGCTTCACTTGCCTTTTGTTATCCTTTTATTTTCCACCATTTTGTGACATTTTGCATAATGTCCTTGTTCCCTTTTCATTATTAGTCACACTTGAGTGAACTGAAATCTTTACAGATGAGACATTTGAAAGATGGGGGAAGGCAGTGTTCTAGGTTAGTAGATTCTCCTGATTCTTAGTAAGATCCTCTCTGATTCCTATTCTTGTTGTAGAAGATAGGAGACAGATTTTAAATGTGGTTTGTGTGTGACAGAGAAAAAATAACTGAGAGGTAGTTGAACCTTTCTTTTCAGTTCACAAAGAATAACTGCGACAGAGATGCTTCCAACTCCCAGTTTTTCCTCCACATGCAGCACATTTACAAAGAGGGAGTGTCTATGCATGTTATTTTCATCCCAGTCTCCCTGTCGTTTTACAGTGTGCAAGAGAATTTGGGAGATTTCCTGCAGCCAAACAAGCACCCAGATCCTACTCCAGACAAAAGACTGTTACATTTTCCTTCAGAGGATATCAGCTACTGTGCAGAATTTCACTGTCTGCTACTTCTTCTCAAGATCTGGAAGGCAAGGGACTGGGGAGATAGCTCAGTAGAATAAGCATTTGCGTGGCAAGTGCAAGGTCCTGAGTTCAATCCCCAGTTTCAAAACAAATAAACAAAAGAAAGATCTGGAAGGCTAGTTCTTCTCCTGTTCAATGTCCACTGCTTCCATCCGTCAGCATGGAGAGAAGTGTCATTTTTGTGGTTCAGTTTTTCCGATTTGGTTTCAAGGAGGAGTAAGATAATTTTACTCCAAAATATTAAAGTTAATGCATGAAAGGAAGCTAGACTGCTCACTAATATTTCTGGGCCATATGAAAGGTGACAGACTCCTGTTTACCAGTCTTGGTATTTGTTGTTGCTGTTGTTCACCAGTCTTGTATGGCTATATTTCCCATGTTCTTTTTTCATGACATGTGTCCATGTCACTGAGATGTAGCCAATGAAATTTAAGCCCAAACCAGGTGTGCCAAAGTCACTAGAACCTCCCACAGAAGATCTTCTATCCTTGCCATTTTCTTCCTGATTGTGTTAAAGATAACCATGGTGACACTGAATGTGACATACACACACACACACACACACACACACACACACACACACACACGCACACGCACACGCACACACACACCAGACTGTCTGGAATCCAGAGATGAGCTGGACCAGGTGACTGATGACTGAAGGCCCACAGAACACAACTTCTGGGCATTACCTTGCAGACAGAAAGTGCCCTCAGAAGAATGGAAGAAAGAGGCACCCTTTCATTGTTTCCCCTTCCACACAAGTGGGTTCAAGTTCCAGACTTCTTGGCCCCTGATTTTTCTTATTCCAACTTAACAACCACCAACTACTTATCAGACATAGGGCATTACGGCAAGAATAAGAAAGACAACGACCTTCTGTCTGTTCCTGGTGGGGGGGTGTAGCCATTCATTTCCCTCAAGAAGCTTCCTCTGACAACTTTCTTTCTCCCCACACCACACCGACTCTGTGCAAAAGCAGCAGTCCCAGACGAATGTACAGAGAAGCTACTGAAGTCCCATTTAAGTGGGTCATGGTCTCAGAGATCCCTTCCAAGCCTCTGCACATGATTGCATTACTGAAATTTTGAATTCTCCTCAAAAAGCCTCCATATCCGTTATATAAGTTTCAGACTCTATAAATGACCTGCTCCCTTGAAACCACATATTTTGGGATCAGAAATAACTTTCATGGCTCTCAGGTGCAGGGAAAGTCATACAGTAAGATAATTAAATAAAAATGTGGTGGATCTGCAGGACCATCTGACTGGATCAAGGATTTCCTCCTGCAGCTTGACTCCTTGAAGACAGAAAGCGGGGCATCGCCATCTGCTGGCAGAACACCAAAACTGCACTATCTCGCCTTCGCCACAGACCTGAAGCTTTGTTTCCCTATAAATAAATAAGAAAACTCAATCGCTCAACTTCGTGTGGATTTAGGAATATCGATGGAAAAGTCACGCGGCACTCTACAGCAGAGCCATCCCTTCATTTGGAGGGTTCATTTCCTGACCGTTTACACGAGTGCTCATTTCCCCATGACTGGAACAGTGCTCTGGGCAATCCTGCTTCCTAGAGCACATGTTGTCACTGACCCTCGGTGCTGCATTGACGGAACACCGTGGTCATGGCCAGTTGTTTCAACTGCCGCGTCACACCGGGTAGCAACTCCGCGCATTTTCACAGTTTTCTCCAGGTAGCTCCCGTGGATTGCCTTTGTGCCCTTAAGTACAGAATTGTGTGTTTCCCAGACGTTACGTAAGGGTACCTGGGACAATCAAAGCACTGCATTGCCTAGGTCAAGGGAAGCTGGATTACCAGGGAATAGAGAGGCCAGTCCGGAGTCACAGCTCAGCATGTGCAGGGTTGTGTACTAAATGAATGACAGTGTGGATATGAGCGCCTGATGAAACAATACCTAGTGTTTCCCCCAGTCTTCCCAATCTCTAGAACATTCCATGGTGCCAGATTTGTGGTATTCTCATTAACACTGACAAGTATCATTCAGAGAATTCTGAGTGCAAAGCTCTGAGACTGTGGAGATTTAACTGTTTTAGTAATTTACATACTCAATCAAATGTAGAATGTAGTGAATTATTTAGAAAGATTTCACTTCACAGAGTGAAAGAATATTCTACATTAATCAATTAAAACTGTGATATATTATTTTGTAAAAAAATTATGCATATCAACCCAGATAAGTACAAAACTCTATGTCAGTCTCTGTTCTTTTCAGTGCTTGTGCATTCCTGGATTTGTCTGAGTGATCAGGATGCAGAGGCAGAAGGATGCACAGAACAAGCAGCTGACCAGAAGGCAAGGGACCCTGATTTTCACACTGTTCCCACCACACATTTATTCAGTATCTCTGGACAAGTCCTAGCCTATCTCTGTTCCTTTAGCTTTTAAAATGAGCTGAGACAGACCCTTGTTTTGGGTGGCCCTTGTAGTGCTGGAGATCTATGAGTTTATATGATCACACAGTCTTGAATCTGTGGGCAATCACTTGGCATAAGAATGCCTCAGGATAGCACTACTTAGAACAGCCACTGCCTAAGTCAAGGCCTTAAGAATAGGCCTGTGCTGGCATCTAGTGATATAACAAAGAAGACAGCACAGGTCACAAGAAAGCCTGCTTCAAACCCAGGAACTAGGGCATGAGTCCAGAAATCATTCTCTAAGGAAGCAATAGCAAAGCACTGGCCTACCCAGAGGAGGGCTGGCATGGCTGAGTTTCTATTACAGATCACATACCTTTATACCAGGCAGCAGGGTGGAACTAAAATGCCACAGAGGACCATACCTCAGCACACTTCAGCCAGCCTATAGTGCAGTCACTGAGCTCAAAATATGGTTCTCTACATTGTAACTCACAGCCCAGGTGAAACAAGGCCAGACCCTGTAGAACTCCAGAGAGCAGGCATGTCAGGCTCTGTGGAGTAGAGGGGCCCACATCTTATTTAAGAATATAAAGATAGAATTGCTGAGTACTCAAAGACACTTCAAGGACAATGAGATATTAAGAGAGGATGGGGAGGTGGAGAGAGTAGATGTCAAGAATGGCTTCTGAAGGAAAAATCACATTCATGGGCGTTTTAAGTGAGCTGGATTTTGACAGAAAGCTGAAAGGAGGGTAAGGGGAATCTGTCAGAAAATACAATGCAAGAGACAGTCCACAAGCAGGAAAACAGAGATGTGTTTGGAGAACGGTGAAGAGTGCAGCCTGGCCAGAGTGCAAGGCTCATCAGAAGGCCCTCTCCCATTTTTTTCTTGGTGCTTGATCCAGCCACAGGGTGAGCTCTGACCAGGGATTCTGCTGCCCTTAGATTTTGCTGACTCCCAAGGCTGTCCAGGAATGGAGCCAAAACTACACAGTGTGGTCATCAAGGGCCTGCCTTGTTTGGCTTGTTTTAAGAAGGCCAAAGTAAAATATTGAAGTATCCAAGAGAAGGAATGATTGGATTGGCCCCCGACGGAGCTGAGGCTTCTCCACCATGCCTGTTCTCCTCATGCCAAAGCAGCCAGGGGTCCCAGCAACTCTGTGCTCAGTGCCCCTGCTGCCAGGACTGATGGTCCCCATATGGTCAGCTCAGACGTGCAGCACTTCTCGATTTTTATTATTCAAGCAATATAATTATTATTGCTTTTATTACCCCAAATCATATAAACACCCATTTAAACATAATGTAGGGTTCATTTTTTTTCTCTTTTATTTGATGAGATAATCTTTCCAGTTGGATCTTCCAGTGAGAGAGGTGAAGTGGTGGGAAGCAGCCTGCTTCATCACATTTGCCCCAGCTGGCCAGACATGTCACAGACCCCCATCTTGCAGGTCCACACAGACCTCGAGCAGCTGATCACAGACCAGAGGCTCTGCCACCTGATATGCTGGGACATCACCAACCAGGAACAGTAACTTCCTCATACCAGGCTGTGTGCTCCCTTAGATGTTTGGATTAGGAATGGTCAATAAATGTCCAACCCAGCCTGGGTCATCCCAGGGCCACCTGGCTCCTTATCTCTTCCTGCCCACCACCCACTGCCCCTGCGTAGTCCAGTCCTTGAGTTCTGGATCTCAGGTTCCCTGCTTGTCCTGAGTCAGAACCCAGGTTCAGTCAGCTCCAGCCCAATCTTCCATCACCCGTGGGGTCCAGAATCCATTCCCTGTGCCCAACGAGCTAGGATCGAACAATAAAGACTAGGCAGAAAGGAGACCAAAGGATAGTATCTTTAAAAATAAAAGCTAGTTTCAAGACAGGAAAAAAATAAGGAATAGTCAGTAAGATCAAACTTATTTTCCAATTATTTTTAAAATTTTATTAGCACATATAAGCAACAGAAGAAGTTTGCATTCATCTCAGGAAGGGGTCACAGTTATAGCTCCGTGGCACAGCACGTGTCTGGAAGGTGCAAGGTTCTGAGTTTGATTCCTGGTACAAAATATTAACAAATCATTATATATATATATATATATATATATATATATATATATATATATATATATATATATATATATATATATATATCAGATTATTTCTTTTTTTCAAATCATTTTGCCCTCCCCACCCACCTTCCTCTATTTCTGTATCTCCCTTCTCCACTTTCACTCTTGTTATTATTCTCACTTCATGATTGTGGTATTTGTTGTGGATATTTGGTACTAGTACATGGTGTACCTTAAATCTCTATCTGACTGATTGGGAATGATTGTCATGAGTCAGGTAGCATCTGGTTCCTATAAAAACACATTCTGCAGTCCAGATGAAATTCTCAGGAAGGACTGGAATTTGAGAGTTTAGGCTGGCTTACTAGACTGTGTATGTGGAGGGGTGTATCAACCATTTTAGATTAAAATCTTTTGTGTTCCAGCAGCTGTGACCACTCGTCTCACTTTTCTTTGTCGTTTGTTCATGATTTTTACTCCCAGGGAACCAACCCAATGCAGTTTTTCAAGAAATAGTGTCTGAAATGACCAAGTGGGTCTACACAGACAATATTTACCTTCAGATCCCAGACCATTCTCCTAGAGAATACTTCCTCTTGGGGGAGTTTCACTGCTTAGAGGGCCTGGCCTGAGAAGGTCTCATATTTACTTGCCAGCCCATGGAAGATTTGCTCAAAGGCCCTGAGCCTCTGAGCTTTACTGTAGCTTTCTATCTCACACCTAATAACTGGTCCAGCTTTTCCATTGCAGGGCCCACAGCTCTGACAAAATCAGAGAGGCAGAGTCCTCAACTGCAGCTCTAGCTGCTAATGAGAATAGAGTTGGGTCTATTGAGTTCCTACCAAAACTGAGCACCCTATCCCCACCTAGTCCCTGACAACTCTATGGTAAGGAAGCTCTACACTCACTTCTGTTTCAAAGATGTGTACAGCTGAATACCTACTGAGCTTGAGCAACCTTGGCCATTGACTGAATGCCACTGCCACAGAACATGACACTGAGACCAATACCTTAGACCCAGCAGCCTCATTTACCCAGAGCTGGTACTAAAAGGAAATTTTGATTTTCAACAATAGCAGAAATATTGAAGATCATTTGGACTGACCCAAGTATGAGTTCTAGAGTGGAAGGTTGGGCCAGTACAGAGCTATAATCATAGCATTCTGGAATCTCGTCCTTCATATTATTATCTATGGGACTCCACCAAAAAAAGATTGTTTTGAAAAAGAAAAGATATTCTCCATAGAAACAATGAGCATGAATGTTTTGTCAGTTAAAATATCTCAATTACAGAAAGGTCAATGTGGTCAGAGAAGAAAGGGCACCAGTCTTGGTCTCACACTAGTTCCTTACAAAGCCCTGGCCAAAATGCATTCTTCTTGAGCCATATATGGTTGGACTAAATGACTATTGGTGCTATTCTCTCCAAAGTCATATGTTGCAACTTAAGACCCCGTTGGATGCTGTTAAGATGTGGGTGTTTAGGAGGTTATTAGCTTGTAAGTGTAGACGTGTCATGAATGCAACTAGTGCTGTAAGAAGAGACCCAAGAAAGATAAAAGCTCTGCTGGGCCATGTGAGGCTACTGAAAGATGATGGCATCTAAAACTCAGGATAGGGCCAGAGAGACAGCTCAGTAGAATAAGTGCTCTCCTGGCAAGTGCAGGGTCCTGAGTTCAATTCCCGGTACTACAAAATTAAATAAATAACTGTCTCATTGCTATTTGTTCTTCAATAAAAATCGTAATAAAAATAAATAAATAAATAAATATCAGGATAAAAGCCTTTAAATCCAACAGGTTTCTCAGCACCTTAATCTTAAATTTCTTATTCTCCAGAATTATGAGAAATATATGTTTGTAGTATAATCCACCCAGCCCATGGCATTCTTTTACAGCACCTTGAACTTACTAAGACCTCATCTTTTCTCAGTCAATTCCATTCTGAGAGTTGTGCCCAAGAATGTTTGCCCATGAGATTCACTAAGTGTCAGGTGAATAAGAAGGTAAGTTCCTTAGTTTGCTGTGACAGCTGCAATGAAGTATCACAAACTAGGTGGCTTAAACATAAGTATGTTGTCTTATAGTTTCTAAGCCCAGAAGTCTAATCAAGGTGCTGCAGGGTTGCCTCTTTGACTTGTGGAAGGATCACTCTGATCTTTGTCTGTGTCTTCAGATGTTCTCTGTGTGTATGTGTCTGTCCCTCTACTCCTTCCTATGAAGACACTGTCATACAGGATTAGAGCCAACCCAGGCCCCACTGATTTCATCTTAACTGGATTATATTTGCAAATATACCACTTTCAAGTAAGGTTGGGTTCATAGGTAATGGTGGTTAGGTAATGGTGGTTCATAGGTAACTTGTGATTACACACAAATCACCATGCTACAGAAAACTGCTGGCAGTTTCTCTGTACTCAAGCAACGGGGCACTCAGACATCTGACTCTTGCTAACGATTCATTGTAAGAGCATGTTCCCCAAAAGAATGTCCTCTTCTCTTCAGAAGCTATTGACCTCTGGGCCAAAGTGTTTGTCACACATTTGGTTAAAAACAACCCTTGAAAATGTTTCTTCTGCAAGACTAGGATGCACAATTCATCTGGGGACACTTGCATATGTCATCTCTCAAACTACCAACTATTATTAAAGATATTAGAACAGACCCGAAGTAACTATTTCACCATTAATATAGAAATGGCTTTTAAGTTGTCCTGGAATAAAAGAAATCATGGAAATGTTCAAATGTGTAAGGTCAAGAACCTAAGCGAGGCGCTCCTCCACTTTTTAAAGTATCTAACAATTTATGTGTAAGAGATTTCATGCAATGAAATAAATTGAAAAATGAGAATGAGAGTAATGTTTATCACAAAATGTATTAGAGAACTGAAATGTCATACTAGTACAATGGGCTTTACAAGCTACAAATTTTATACTGGCTTTTTAATAACACTTTGAGAGGCATCATCTGAAATTCCTCAGATCTCCCCTTACTTTGAGGCCTAACCAGAAAACAAAACTGATGACCCACTCACTAGTATTCTCATTAACCTATATCCAGCTGTATGGCAGGTCACACACTTGGTAACTTATATCTTACCTCCTGTGCTCATGACAATAATCTGGGACTGTGGATACTGTATTAACATGATTTTATAGGAGTAGAAACTGAGGCCTAGAGAAGTGAAGAAACTTGTCCCCAGAGCACACAACTAGTAAGAAATAGAGACAGGATTTAAGCTGAAGTCTTTGGCATACTGTTTTCCTATCATGTGTCCAATAATCAACCAATAGTAGCACAGCATAGACCATGCTAGAAAATCATTTACTCTGATGCTTTCCTTTTTTGATGGGAGATAAGAGACCAGTCTGTGGAGTTATGTTAACTTTGAAATCCCTCTCTCATTTCATCTATCTGGCCAATGACATGTCAGGCCAATGTTTCTATCCAATGAGACATGGACTCATGTGAGAATGAGTGTACCTTACCCTCCAAACAGAAGGTTAATGTGCCTTTCTTTGGTAGTCTGCCTAGCTTGCTCACTATTTTATTTTATTCTCTTCTCTTTTAACTAACCCTATGGGGATAGGGATATATATATATATATATATATATATATATATGAAATGAGTGAGTGAAGGACTATTGGACTCTCCTTTGCTTTCTTCTTTTTAAATACAGTTTCCAGAGATCTTTCTTCTTTCTTAGCCCATAACTAACAGCACAGATTGACATGAAATAGAGCTAAGACCAAAGGGTCCTAGACATGAAGATAAGCAAGAAGGTTCAAGAAACATCATAATAAGACAAAACCCAAATTAAGCTTTTCAATTTAGGCTACCACAAGGCCTTTTTCAATTGCTCACAGAGTTGATCATTTTTTCTCTAAATGTCTAATTACAGAGTCTTTCCTCTGTATGTAAAAAATCAATGTAAATCTTTCTCCAGGCTAAGCACAGCTAAGAAACATCATAGTGGGAGACAGGGGAGGTGCTACAGTGGAAAGGTCTCTGACAGTGAGCTGGGTGAGACTCAAATGAGATGAAAGAGATTTGGTGAACATCAGGGTACCAAGCCTAAGAACCTTTAGAAACTGCCCCGGTTAAGACAGATGTGCTGTGTTCATGAGTTCATACTTATGGCCTGGGCAAGACAGCATGTTCTTTTGGCACAAGCACAGATCTTGGATTCTTTTCTCTCCCTGTGGGTAGGAAACACTTCTGAAAGAAATGGGAAACATCTGGGGATAAACAACTCAGCAGTAAACATCAGATGCCATCCACCAGATTAGCTCTTGAGATCCATTTCCTGAGGAAGAGCAACACACCCTTAATGCAATTAGATGACAATATTGCAATCCAACCAAGAAGCTAAAGGGCTTAGGTGGCTGCATAAGTTTTAAGTGGCTTTGTGTGCACCATTTTAACTTTCCACCAAGATTTTAAGAGTGTGACATTGGAGCCTATGAATTTAGATAGCTCATTGGTTGTGGGACACTAACCACGTACCAGTATCAAGTATGTTTTTAGATCCTTCATACATGAGGAGAATTCAGGTAGAGTATCACACATTACCACCCACTGCAGGCGTGGACACAGCTCTGAATTTCTATTATGGCCTTATCCATAACTTTCAGACTTCATTAATTTGGGTAGAATTATGGTTTTGCTTTGGCTTTTTATTAAGGTTGTGTGTGACAAAAAAAATTATGCTTTCAATTTGTTAAACCAAATACCTATGTGGGACCTGTCATGGGCAGCATGAGCTGCAGACAGTCACATTGATGGGGTTAATTACCATTTTAAAATAATTCACTGCTTCCAGATTGATTTTTCTGTTTTTTTGTCTCCACACAACATTACTGTGTCTCACTCTAATTATTCAATGCTAAGTTCATACTTCTAAAGCAGGAGACTGGAGTTAGAGGAAATGGTGTTTGATTTGTTACCATGGAAACATCTCGCTGTAGATGGACTCTAATCCCATGACAACTCTCTCTCTCTTAAGAACCATTTTTTTCTGACATAATAAAAATCTGATCAAGGTCAGATTTAATAACCATCTCAATTCCCTGACTTTCTCCTATATTTAGTGTCACAGAGTCATTTTTGACAAAGCGAAGCTGAAAAGAACTTTTGCTTGCTTTCTGTATAAAATTACTGTTTATCCTTCCAAACACATAAACCTGGCTCCATGTCATATTAATTTGCAGCCATACCTTTTGTCATTGTATAATTCCTACATTAAAAGAAAGTTACTTATAATTGTTTGCACTGCACTGGCAGATGTTAACATTTTGTGGTGCATTGTTCTTGCTAATGCATACATTGGAGTATCAATAAAGCTTATCATTTTGCCAGCAAATGGTGTTTACAGTATTAACAAATGCCACAACCATTTATCTTTCACTTTGTACTGTAATAATTTTCTGAACTGATTATCATGCAAGCATGCTGTTCAGTGAGACAGGAACTGTGCAATGCCACAGTGAAATGAAATGTTTCATATTAGAGAATGGTAAATGAGAAATTCCCTCCTGCATGATATTAAGCAAGGCTCTTCCTCACTCTGGGTCTAGGTGCCCACCTATGTACAATATGTTTTGGACAATGTTTTGTAAGGACCCTCCTGTAGCTGGCAAACCCTGATAAGGATCGTTTCTGCTTGTGATCATAGTTTCCTGAGCTCTTGCCTGGCTCCTTGTGAGAATTATACGGAGGTCTGGAATTGATTCTCCTACTTGCCACACATAAGGCACTTGAGCAGTGTGAAGAGCTATTCAACTTGCGTAATTATGTCCTTGTGCACATCCTCTGGAAGGGAAAGGTGAAGATTCTGAACTCCAGTTCACAGATGAACCCAAGTACCAGAGAGGTTAAGCCACCAGTCCAATATCGCATTGCTTGTATTTAGTATATCTAGGTTTCATATTTCCATTCCTCCACAAAGCCAAGGGAGGTGTATTAGTGCAGCATTTCCAAGGAAACAGGTGCATTTGTTATTTTCCCCACTTGGGGATTTCAAATCTCTGTTCTACCTTTTACCACTTATGTGTCCTGGGGGAAATGATTTTCAGCTCTGCCTACCTCAGTTTCCTGACCAGTAGAAACAGGATGCTGCCAAGTCAACCTCACTGAGCTACAGTGTAAATTAAAGGATATTAGGCATGTAAACTTCTCACCACCGACCATTCCAGATAGACCCTAACCCATTGCCAGGATGGGGCCTTCTCTGAGCCTCACATCCTCTGACGACCAGTCCCAGGTTCTGCAGATCCAGGTGCTTACCCTTCTCTTCCCACACTTTGGCACACCGATCATTTATAATGACTGCAAATCTTACAGAACACTAAACATAAAACAAACCACATGCCTATATACTTAAATCATTTCATCCCTTGACAGCCATTCTGCAACTATGGTTCTGCTTTCCCTGTAGACATAAAAGCCTCATGACTTGCCTAACGAGTGTAGCACATGCAAATATTGTTCTTGTTTATTTGTCTGTTTTGCTGCCATGTGCCATCAAAGTTTCTTGCAAGGAATACTGTGAAAATGATATCCTCTATGGTAAGAGTTCTCACATGGTCAGGTGTTCTAGGAGATCATCCATACAGACAAGGCGATTTCTTTTCCTCAAAGGCATTACTTATTTTAGAATTTTAACAAAATCTGAAAACATTGGCCTGGCACAAGACTAGTAGTGGTGCACAAGGAAGAGGAACAGCTTTTTTTCTGACTACAGAACATGTATTCATCTTCTTGCTTGAGGGCGTGGAAAATGTTGCCCCTGAGTGCCTTCAACCATTTTGCATACTCATTCTTGCTTAGAGGTTGCAGAGTGCCAAGGCACATAGGACACCCCACTTGGCACATAGGGCCTCTGTGAATTGATCCTGCAATTCTCTTCCTCTAGTTTCCTGCCCAACTTCCTGTCAACACATGCATATACACATATATATGCACATCATATTCACCATAAAAGCCACAGAAAAGGTTGCAGGAAATGCTTTCCAGTGACTGCTCTGGTGCTGCTGGTGGCAAGACAGATCATCTGTCCCAGCTGCCCTGCCAGGTACAAGCCCAGCTAGCAGGACTGTGAGCAACAAGCCTTAGATAATCAGGCTCAAGGAGAAGCAAACATTGGGTCACTCTTGGCCACTATTGTAAAACTCATTTTTTTTCTTTTAAAAGAAGCTAATGAAAAATATGCTAAGCAACAAGTAAAATATTTTATACACTAATAACTGGGATTCTCTCACTAAATGCTAGCAACAGGACACTGAAATATAGGGAGAGTAGAGGGTGGATTGCACTTTCTTCAGTGACAATAACAATGTCATCTTCACTGGCGAGATTTGAAATAATTGAATGAATGGTGGATACAAGACCAAGGTAGTAAGAACACAAAAAAAAGTCACATGGAGACCAGATTTCCATTCCTCTCCTGATTCCTAGTCAACCCTCAATTGTGGTTTATCCAGTCTCATCTTAGGCTATTTAATCTGCTTTTATAGCAAATATAACCATAAAGCGCATTTTAAAGTAGTATTGCTTCCCCCATTATTCTCCAAGATCCCTCTATTCTCTCTGCTACTGCCATTATTCAAACTTTTGCCCACCTCTCCCTTGTTCCTTGGGCAAGCCTTCCAACTCCTATCCTTGTCCTTTGTTGCTTTCCCCAATCTGTTAGGGTTAGAATCTAATGTACCCCTCAACAGGCTTATGTATGTTGAAGGCTTGGTTGATGGGCTCTGGGGAACTGATTGGCTCATGAGGACTTTAACTTTATTGGTGGATTAATCCATTCATGAGACTATAAGTAATTACTTCCTGACAAATCATGGAAACAGAAGTAGAACCCAGCAGAAAGAAGCAGTCCATGGGGATATAACCCTGAGACCTTCACCTAGTCTCCAGGCCATCCTCCCTTTCAATTTCCTACTTACCATGAGGGAGATAGCTGAGCTCCACTCTGCCCTTCCCTCATTTTGTTTCTGCTCTCTCTCCAACTTAGAAGCAATGAAATTGGCCAACCATAGCCTGAAACTTGTGAGCAAAAATTAACCTTTCCTCCCATAAGTTGTTTTTCTTAGGTATTTGGCTACAAAAATGGAAAGCTGGCTGACACACACACAACCATACAGGGAGATCTTACTAAAATATAGATCTCTCAAAAATAAATTCCACACCAAAAAAGTTTTTCAATTTCTTGTTCAACATTATTGACTTCAGAATAAAGCCCAAGACCTAAAGGCAGACCCTCTGTGCCAGTTCCTCTCTCTGGTTCCACTCTTCTCTTGTGTCATGGACAGGTTACACAACCCTCTGGTTCATCAAGTAATCCATTAATTTTCTTCATCTAATGTCCATCCACCATCTCTGTTAAAAATTAACCAGAGATGTGACCACTGCTATGTGTTGAATAACTTCTCCTGTATATTATCTACAAAAGAACTCCATATGAATTTCTCCACATACTCAGTATTTTCTCTACCCTTCATGCTGGGGAAGGAAATCCCTAACACTTGCTTTGACCAATAGAGTATAGCAGAAGAGACACTGTAACTTCTAGGTTTAGACATTCAAAATCGTTAATAGGTTCTATTTCCTCGTGTGAAACAGTTGGGGGTGGAAGCTTGATCTAAACTACAGCATAGCAAGGGAATGTGTGAAGAGAAAAGGGAGGAGTCATACAGGGAGACCCAAGGATCCATCAGTTAAATGCAGCCACTCAAGAGACACCAAGAAAGATATGCAAAGAATTACCCAGCCTATGCACAGATTGGTGAGAAAGAATACATTTGTTCTGTGGTCATGTTGTGGTTTAATTTGTTACCCACCAATAAACCAATAAAATAGTATCTGTATGCCTAGTACTTTAAAAAGTATGATCTCTAACTTGTCTTTTTTGCAGAAATGGGGATTGAACTCAGGCCCTTGTGCTTGCCATGGAAGCACTTATTCCACTGAGCCATCTCCCCAGCCTCCTCTAACTTGCCTTTTGAAAGCATGCTGTATCTCCAGTTATATTCACCCCTCTCATGTGCATATAGGATTTAATGAAGCAGAGGAGACCATCTCTAGTTATCCTTGTGGTATTGTAGCAAAATGTCAGAATCAAGGCTCAGATTGCAGCCTTGATATGCGACCCTTAGGAATTCAATTGTCAGCTCTGGCTTTTAGTTTGCTTCTGGAAACATTAAGGGATTGTTCTCAAACTCAAGAGGATGTGACAACTCCTGGTCCATATCAACTGTAAAATGCTCCTTGTGGACTGACCTGCTCTGTGATGACATGGAAAAAGCACTTGAAAGGAATTAAAGCATACTCAGTCTGTCACAAAACACAGTCCACCCCGGTGCCAGCATTGAGCCCAATAAAAGCATTACAGACATGGCAATGAACATTCAGAGGTCTTCTCATGTAATAGGTATGATGTCTTAGTTATTTTCTCATTGCTGGAACTCAACGGCTGAACCAAAACATTAGAGGAGAGGTTTATTTTGATTTTTGTTTCTTGTTTTTTTTCCATAGTCTGCTGTCTCTGAGGTAGAACAGCATATTGCAGAGGTGGATAGCAAAGGGAAAGCCACTTGTGTCCTGGTGGCCAGGAAGCAGAGTGAAAAGGGAGAAATCTGGAGTGTAGAGAAGTCCCTCCAGGCCACGGTCTCAGCAACCCACATCTCACAACAGATAACACCTCTTAACCGTAGGTCAGGTACATTGCCCCTCTGACATAATCACCTTTTGAAAACCCTATCTTGGAGCGCATAGGACTTCAGGGTACACTTAGATATAAATCATAAGACATGGCTTGGGCTGTGATCCAAGTGCAGAATGGACTAGAAAGAATAGAGACAAGTGGCTTTCTACCACTTACATTGTCTCTGTGACCTTGAGCAGAAGAACATATAATCTCTCAGGGCCTCAAGCTCCTGGACTCCACAGTGCATATGAAAGGGAAATCTGTGCCTATCTCATAGTGCTGTGGGTAGACTCAGGTGAGGTCCTGCGGGCTGATTACAGAGCCCCATACATCATGAAATGCTGAGTCCAGGTAAGGAGATGTCCCTGTTGGCTTGGGCAAAAACTGAGGAAACCAGATGAATAGTGTTTGTGGAGGATTTAACTAAACAATGGGAGAAAGTGAAAGAGCATACCTAGGTCATAAATTGTTCTTACACTATTACAACAAAGAAAGACAGACATCATTTGTAGTGGTGGGAGTCAAATCCAGGGCATCTTGCATGCTAGGCAAGTACTCTATACCCCCAGCCTCATCTCTATTCTTGATCACCACGCCTGTGCTGAATCACTCTGCAAACAAGGGCCACGGTCCCTCTCTTCACCCCAACATCACTGCAGAGTCTAGGGTACTTTCGCAGACTCAGAGAGCTAAAAAGAAAATGAGCAGTCAAACAGGGCTACCAGATATTGATCTGCTGTCAGTGTTCTGATGGCAACAGCCATTGTTTTTCTCCCCCACTGCTCCAAGTTTTGTACACCCCAGCGTTACTATTTTATGAAAAAAATATGTCAAATAATTTATAGCAGGAACCAAAAACTGAAAAGAAATTTTCCATGTGCAAATCAGAGTCAGTGCTGTCAGAACACACACACACACACACACACACACACACACACACACA
>PVKA01029125.1:0-28612 GCA_004027165.1 Ctenomys sociabilis | reverse complement strand
TTAGAATACTTTTTTAAAAAATGAGAAACCTCAAAGTAAAACATCATTAGTTTGGAAATTCTATTAAATTTAAGAATATAAACATTATACAAAAGTAATTTCAGTGACAAAGTATTTGTAAATATTAACACATTATCATCTAAAATTATTTACTCTAAAAAAGAACTTTTGAAAATGAAAACAAGTAGTATAAGTAAATGTAGGAGCACATGGTAGTTAACTATAGGAAGGGTTCTTTAATTTACAGCTACCAAACTGAAAAGTGCATATATTGAACCACTTGCTGGCAAAACATCATTAAAATAAATTCATTTTCCTTCTTAAATATAAGTATATATGCAGAATAGTGTGGATAATTATACTGTTGATTTCTGCAGGTTTTGAATGGAGCACTTAACATTTATTTATTTTTTCTTTTTATAAAAGTAAGTTCTTACTTCCTTATTATTGTTTTCTTTAAATGAACCTTGCATGTTTATATCTGGTAGCCTGAGCAAGTAATTTGAAGATAGCATCATACAGCACAGCAACCACTGTTGAATTCCTATTACCTTGTTTAGTGAAATTTTGTATGATTTCTAATGCTGTTCTGTTTTCTATCACTATTTTGTATTCTTTAAAAAATTAAAATAAATTCATTTGGAAATCTTCATTAATGATCTGGGAGCACAATTTGGGGAAGAAAAAGAACTTTAAAATTCAGATACTAATCTGAAATTATTTAATAAAGATAGTGTATTATACAAAATGATTAGAGATGTTAACAGTCATTTCTTTTAGCACTTTCATTTTGCTATATAATGCTTTTCATTTGAATGTAGGTGTTTTCTAATTTGACAGTGAACTTTAGGAAAATTTAATTATTCAAGCAAAGGTTACATTCTAGGTGTATTTATTAGATTCTCAATCTCTGGCACAGCTGAGTTGGGCAATGAATCATATTCTTTCTGGAATTGAAATGCATACCTATAAATAGGTCAATGACAGTCAACTTCAGGTTTACAGAAAAGGCAACGAAAGCCAATAAAGAAAGAAAAGTTCCATATATACAAATTATAATGACTGTTTCTAATATTATTATATTTTTAATGACAAGAGGCTATGCAATGCTTCATAGAAAGTACAATGTTTCAAGATGTTTTATGTAATGTAGCATTTCAAAGCCTGTAAAGGGAAAAAGAAGTGCCTAAATAAGAAAAGAGATATTAAATATGACCATAAAACTGGTGAAAGAATGAAAAAAGAAAAATGCATAAAGAATTTTTCAGAAGTAAAGAATTTTGTTGGTCATCAAAATGAACACTTAGCAAGTAGATTGATTATATTCTTAAATGTTTATTCAAATTTATGACAGGGAAAAAGGGAAAGGCTTTATTCCTGCCAACTTAACAACACAAAACAGAGACTTGAAGGTCTAGAGGCCTGACAGCATTTTACATTAAATTACTCATAATGTAAGTCTCTATATTAATCACCCGATGGAGGCTGATAAGGACAGTAGGAATCTAGCACAGTCAGTTTAGAGCCACCACAAGTTAACTAAAACTTAAATCAATAGTTACTATGATCTAGAAGGTTTCATATATCAAAACCCCCTTCTTCTAACTTTACCCTCTAATAGTCTCTCCTCTTTTCATGCAGCTGTCTACTGCATGAGGCCTTCCTCAGTCTAACATTTCAGCCTCTACTTACATTAATAATTACTATACTCCCCCATCAATGCTTTATTTTTCACACCATTCAACCTAATATATATTGTGCCTATTCACTTAATTCTTTCTCCTACAGTACATAAGCATCATAGGAAAAGGTTAATTTTATCCATAAGTGGAGGTCAATTTTCTTCACTGCTATATCTCTCATATCTGTAGTACCTGGCAGACTCTCAATAGCTATTATATTTGTTGAAAACATAAATGAATAACCTAAAAGAACTGGTAGTTCTTATGTTTAAGTAAAATTTCCCAAAAACAGTATTGGTACCAATCAGTGAAGTGAATTAGTTCCTTAAATATAAATGTGTAACGTTTAAATTCTGTCCAGCAATCATTTCTAAATAGTGAGACTTACTTACTAGAATGGGATAAAATTGTAAAGTAAAAAATGGAATAGACACTCTCTGCTGTCCCTGTCTGTCAGGCAGACATCCTGAGCATAGTCTACATCCCCAGGGCCAGGAAGAGGTCTACATCAACAGCCTTTTGGGGACCTGACAGGATGCAGCCCTTATGGACTATGAGGATTTACCCTCTGTCTGAGCTACTACTTCTGGTCAAGTCTTGGTCATCATCACAGCGGCTGAGGTTGATGTCCTGGCCAACAAAGTTTAGTCAACTTGTGTGTGTATGCACTGACATTAGTAATTAGGAATGTTCCATCACTGTTACAGTATAGAGATTTACCATGGATCTTTGTACCAAGAGTAGAGCCTCAATTTCAAAGTCCATATCCTATAACTAACAGTCTGCAAGCCTGCTGACAGGAAAAGTACCCATAGTGCTCTGAGCAAGAATTGTTTTTTGTTTGTTCTTTTTAAATGGCCTCCCACCTGCAATCTGTCCAAAAGAAGAGCACTGCAGAATTTTTGGTTCACTCCAATAAAAGGATTTTGCTTATTTTCCACATAATAGAATCTATACTTCTATATACATAGAAAATATAAAACAAAAATATCAAATAGCAACATATCTATGTATTCACTTCTTTCATCATAAAAATGGAGTCCAATGATAATTCATTTAGACTTTAATCATGGAAAATTGTAGAGGCTACCAATAATTTTTATAAAATAACTTTTTTTTATAATTCTGATAAAATGAAAGACTCAGACTAATAAGGGTGGTGAAATTCACCTATATTTCATAGATTACTGGGAATAATTTGTTAAAACAAGTTGTTTCACCTAAACTTGGTTATTTCAGCTTACCACATCCTGCTCATATATCTAATAATTGGGCCAAATATAAGCAGACTGGCAACAATCAAGCAACTCCCTCATCATTTCAAATATCTCTGACAGTTCTAAGATTTTCCTATCTATGCTAACAAACCTGAAAACCATAACCTACAGAACAATTGAAAAATCATCATTAAAAGAAATGCTCATCCATGTGAAAAGGGTACCTATCTGATCACAACTCCCACACTTTTAGTCATTAAGGATCTTCAAATACCACATCATTTTAAGAACTGATTTAACAGCAAGAATATGATTCAGAGAATGTTGTTTCCTGCTAACCAGGCCATCTGCCTCTTTGCAGGAGACTGTTACTCATGGGTCCAAGTGCCATCAGAAACTCAGAAAACAAAAGCAGATAAGTAATACTGCTCAGATTACACAATGCATTTATAGTTCAAATGTACCATGGAAACGTAATGTTCATTATAACATTTGCTCATTGAGAGGGGAAAAAGAAACCCTAGGCAATTTTTTAAAATGCTTGCCAGAAACATGACCCAGTAATAGTTACAGATTTCATTAAATTTTGCTTATTTTTCTTCTGAGCAAAGAAGATACATTAATGGATCAGAGTGACCTACTAGAAGAGAGGGTTCTATCTGAAAAATGAATAATAATAAAATCTGGTAGAATATCATAGGTATCAATTATGTCATATGAAATTTAAATTAAATCCCACTTCAAAAGATATTAGCACTTTCAGTTTCTAGAAAGATGTTCAGATTAAACTATTGCATTTGTAAATACTCAAGGATATTAAGTAGGAGATGGGGCTCAGAAAGGAATACTGATTTTAAAATTTTGTTTCCAAATGTTTTGAAAGTATTTTATATTATATTAAAAGTATTGCCTATAATACAGCTGGTAGGTGGACATTTATTTTTATTTTCATTAGTGTAACATGCTTTAATTATAAAAAAAGTTTAGAATTAGACATGTAAGCTAATGTATAAATGAAAAAATTCTTCCAAATCTAAATTTCCAATGCACTAATTTATAATTACACCCATTTAGATCATACCTAAGTTACTCTAGAGGAGTATTCCTCATCACCTCTGAAAAAACAATATATAAGAAATTCCGCAGAATTAGGGATTTCTCTAATATGTAAACATTACATTAAAATTTTAGAGTTGTCAAACATAATTTTGTAAAACACTAACTGGAGAATGACTTTGTTGTCCTTTTTCTTGACTTTGAAATTTACTACTGTGAATTACTATTCAATTGGCAGTGGGTTTAGGAAGGCAAGATGCCAGTTCAGATTTTGAGGTCATTCTTTTAGTAAGCACCAGAAGCCACATTCCTTAATCCTTTGGTGGCTTGACTTATCCTTTTTACATTTATGAGAAGTGAAAGAAACAAATGGCAGATAAGTATCCAGAGCCAAAATGCTGGGACCTTATTACCAAAGGTTCTGGAACTGTCATTTCCAGTGACTGCCATAAAGAACTACAGCTGAAATGCTATACAACTGAAATTGATCCTATTCAAATCATATAAAGACAGAAACTTTCTTAATAGCGAAACAAAGTGTTTACTCTTTAAAATAACTAAATCTTCTGATAAAATTTAGTGAAACTGGCTATGGAATTCCAAATGGAAATGAAAAGTTACCCAGTTTAAAGAAGAAAGCCATGGAAATTGAAAGATCACTATTAAAAGCTTATTAATATTAACAACAATGTCTACTTCCAACCTCAAAATATCTACACAATATAAACTGAATGAACACAATTTTTTTAATCATGAAGATGTCAGGTAATAGAGGTGAGATATTTTGACAGCAATGAAAAATGAATGAAAATTCTTGAATAATACTAAGCTTCAAACCAGTAACTCACTTTATTTTTATTAGCACATCTTTGCAGTACATAATGTTTGCATTCTTTGTGTGGAATTGGCTTAGTTACTTTCTTCAATGCTGAGACAAAATACTCAACACTCAAAACTAAAAGAAGGAAAAGTTTATGTAACTCACAGTTTGTGGAGATTTTAGTTCATAACCCATTTGCTGTAAGGCAGGGTGGCACCAGAGCAACCATTCATGGTTGCAGAAGGCAGCAAAAACAGCAACCCAATTGAAGGAACAAGCCTCTTTCTATCCCTTACATAGTATGCAGTTTACCCCTAACCAGGGCAAGTGTAGCACTCACACCCTTAATCCCAGCACTTGACCATGAATCAGTCACAAACTGCAGATTCAACCACTTCTGAAAAGTGCCTAAATGTGACTGAAATATATATATATATATATATATATATATATATATATATATATATATATATATATATATATATATATATATATATATATATATACTATTTTCACCTCTTTCCTTGCTTCCCCTGCCCACTCCATCTCTTGATCCCTTTCTCATTGAAGAAAGCTATATCTCCCCCTTTCTACCCTCCATATTTTATTTTGTTCTTTATAATTTAGATTTCTCATATAAGAAAAATCATTCAATATATGAACTTGTATGTCTGAAACATTTCACTTATTGTGATATCAAAGTGTACCCAATTTCCACCAAATGACTCAAGTTTTATCTTTCTTTATGGCACAGGAGAACTCTATTTGGTATAAATACATTTTCTTTACTCATTCATCCATTACTCGACATACAAGCTGGTGCTAAGATTCTGCTACTGTGAATTCTGTTGCAATAAATATGGATATGCAAAGATATGGGTAGTATGATGTATTAACACTTCTGGAAGGCCAACAATGGGCTCGAATGGAATTTCTAGTTTTAGTTTTTTAGAAATATTCATTCTGATTAGTAATTGCAGTAATTTACATATGGACTAACATTATAAATGAGTTTCCTTCCTTCCAGCCTTGCCTGCATTTGTTATTATTTGTCTTCTTGATGATGGTCATTCTTTCCTAAGTAAGGAATATTGGTATTGTTTTAATTTACAATTTTCTAACTGTTAGAGATATGAAGATTTCTTCATGTATTTATTGGCCACTTATATTTCTTCTATGGAGTGTAGAGTCATTTTACTTGCCCATTTTTGGACTGGGTCTTCAAATATGGAGAGTATACATTTTTCAAGTTCTATATGTATCCCCAGATATTACTTCTAGCTAAGGTATAGTGGGCAGAATTCTTCCCATTAGGTAGGCTATGTCTTCATTCTATGGGTTTTTTAATTATTCTGTGTAGATTTTGATTGATATAAACCCATTTGTTGATTCTTGGTACTATATCCTGTGTAACCAGGGTACTATTCAACCCTTGCTTATGCCTATCACTTAAATAATTTCATGCATTTTGGCTATTTAAGAACTTTGGCAATGTCAGCAGTTGTTGACTTGAGCCTTTTACAGCTCAGAATATTAATATGGCTTTATTTTTTATACCTCATTTTTATACTTTTCTGCTGGATGGCTAAGACTAAGATAAAGCAAGACTAATATAACAAGAACAGTAACTTATGTATCTGACAAAGCCAATCAAATTCCCTCAGGATTTACCCTGAAACCCTATACAACAGTTTGTAGATCCTTTGTCAGTGTCAGTGATGTGGATGAGTCATGGCCATTGCTTGACCAATTTGCTCTCTGTAAAAACCTGACAGAATGATTTCTCTCCATGTGACTCTCCTTAGGCACACTCTACATCATCAATCACTTTCCTCTGTGGTCCCATAATTTCCTTGATCAGAAAATTTGGGACACCTTTGAGTTACAGGATGTCACAGAACAGGTTCTCTTATATCCTAAGTCCTCATTGACCTTGAATGGCTAGAGCCAAAATGTTGACTGTCCTTGCAACCCTTCCTTTTACTAATTTTTGGTCAGCAAACTTAAGTTGTTAACCCTACAACCCACTACTATTATGGATGATATTGGATTATTTTGCTGACTTCAGGCACCTACAATATTTAAATAGCAGTGGAATACCCATCTCTGAGAAAACTAAACAAAAAAAGGGGATATAAATGGACTATTTTGTATCTGTATATACAAAGTAGGATAGATATACAGGTACTTTCTCTTAGTTCAGTGAGAAGAAAGATTTGTACTAATAGTTTTTGGACAGGATGTCATGTCTGTGTTTTGTACTAAGAATAACTACTACAAAGATAACAATATGAAATATATTAATTATTGAAACTGTCCTAATAATCTGTTTTGAAACTGTCTCATTACTCTTTGTTTCTTAATAAAATTATAAATAAATAAATACATAAAAGCAATTGTAATACTAAAAAATAAAAACTTTGGCAGATTCTGGGCAGCATGTGAGACTCTGGTAAGCTCTGACCTTCCTCATCCTCGAGAGTGCAGGCATGGAACTTCTGCTGGTGCTGGTCCAAATTTCAAGAACTTAGGAAGACCCTGGGTGGTCCGTGGGATGCAGGGAAATTGTGATCTGTGGGCCTACTGTAAGTAGGCGCAGAGCTTTCCTGGAGTCATTTAAGAACTTTGGCAGACTGTTGGGTGATTATTGGGAGCTTGAAAAAATGCCGAAGCACAGGGTAAAAGGCAATTTCTACCCTTTAGCTCACCCAGAGCAAATGCAGGAGACAAAGATATACAAGAACTTGGAAATAACACATCTGAAATCTCTGAAGTGATAGCAACTGAAGTAAATAAACAAGTCCATCAGGCTATAGAAGGATTTTTTTTGGTGGGGTGACTAGATTAAAAGCAGGTCTGGTAAGGCATGGGGAGCTGGGGATGGAATCGCAGTCCCCGGTGCCTGACTGGGTTTGCCCCAGCAGGTGCTTAAACAACTGAGCTAACCTATAAGCCTCCAAAAGTTGAGAAGGACTTTTTTTAGGGTATAGGAGAAATAGCAAAAATGATCTCTCAATCCCAAAAGGAAATGACAAAAATCATGAAAGAATTGCTCAGCACAGCTGAAGGACCACCTTATACCAAATGTAACTTTCTGTTTCTGTTTTTAGAATTTCCCAATGTCATTTACAACTGATTTGTGTTTCATTTCACTTGCCCAGCAAAAAGCCAATAAACAATTAAGCTTTCACAGTATTCATAATTCAAGAGGTAATGCAAATGAATACAGGATGATCTTGGAGTATTTACTCTCAACTTGAATTCTCAAATGCTTATAATCTCTTCAAACATTAGCCTGGCTCAAATGTATTTTCAATTTATTATTCCAAAGAACTCAGTTATCTGACAGGAACAGGAGCGTATTGAATTTATGCATAATACATTTTATAAATGCTTTGCATATTAGACATTAAGTACTTATTAAATCTTGTTTTAAACCTACCAGTTTTCTGAATCTTTCCTCTACAGATTGATTCCCTGTAGAGAGAAAACTAACTCAAACAAAAAATTTCTTTTTAGTGAAAAAATCTATTGTCTTATCTGTGCATAAGGTTAAGAAATTATGGAATGGAGATCTACGTGCTCATGAGAGTATCTTGTATAGGCATTTTGCTTAAATTTTCATTTGTATTTTTATTTCAGAAAAGAGTTACCAATTTTGACTTATATGATTAATGACAATAGGAGATCTAGAAAGTACTATTCTTTCCATTTTATACTTAATTGATACTGAGAAGACACCATAAGCTTTGTCCCTGATTTCATATAGTTTATTTGCAAATAGAGATGTTTGGGAGAACAAATGACAATATTAAAAGATGTGCTATAGCAACTATACAACATTATGTATATTTAAGATATGCAAAAATGTACTATAACTTACAGAGAAAATTTATATAATTGTAAAATTCAGTTATCATAAAAGTATAAACAGTAAAAAGCTTAAAGATGACAAAGAAGGAAACTCCTATATGTTAAACTTCGCACAACCATGCAGAGGTACTTGCAATTTTATAACTATACAGATATACTATGATATTGATCAGAAAACTCATTATTGGTAAGAGTATATTTTCCTCAAGTTGACCTATGGATACTATATAATTCCAGTCCTGATTCCAGCAAGCATTTATACTGAAATTGAAAAATTAATACTAAAACTGACATGTAAATGCAAAGGCCTCTGATAGACAAAACATTTAAAAAGATAAAGTTAAAAGATTTATTGACTTTAAGGCGTTCTTTAATTTTATTAGATGCATATTTAGACAACATGATGCCACAGGATATAAATAATATTTACTGAAGCAAATTATTGTATTAATCATTCCAACAGTCACTTTTTGTTCATTTGCAAGGGCAGCTAAAATCCGATCATTTAGTATAAATTCCAGAGTAAATTTTTATACCTATCGTTTTATTATACCTCTAGACTAGACTCATTCTCCCTACATTTCTGTTACTAACCTACATCTCCCCATATATCCCTTGTAACCACTGTTTTGTTCTGTGTATTCTGTTTAGTTTCCACATATAAGTGAGACTATGAAATTTTTTTCTGTTCTTATTTCACTTAACATACTATCCTCCAGCCTTATTACAGCACATGAGAACTTCTTTTTGGGCTGAATAATTACATATACATGCATATTTACATATTTGTATGTAAATATAAATATAAAATATATTTAATGTGTATATGAAACTTTATCCATTTACCTATCAAGAGATAATCAGATTGTTTCTTCATTTCCACCACAGTGACTCATGCTGCAATAAACATAAAAGTGCAGCCATCTTTTGCTACATGGTGATTTTATTTTTTGGGGGGATATACTCCCAGTAGAGACTGATAAATTCACTTTTAAAACTTCTATTATTTTATTTTATATTTTATTTATTTTATTATTTTACTTTATTTTATTTTATTTATTTTTTATGTGCCAGGGATAGAACTCAGGACTTTGCACTTGCTAGGCAGGTGCATATGTCACTGAGCTATATCCCCAGCACTAATTTCTTCAAACACAATTTTCAATACTATTTGCACAAATTTACATTCCTATCAACAGAATACCCCTTTCTCTACATAGAAAATTTATATAACTTTCCTCATCAACAATTGCCCTTTGGATTTTTTAAAATAGTGATTAAAATGTATTTGAAAAAGTAAAAGCGAAGACTAAGAGAAAAATTGGCTCTGCTGAGCAAGTTTAGCCTGAGTGAAAGGGAAAAGAAAGATAAAATTAAACCCTGGAGACACAGGGTGGGCTATCAGGAGAGTAGTCAAATTGCTATTCTCTTTTGACATTTTAATGATAGTCATTATCATAGTGTGAGGTAGCAACTTACAGTACTTATGACTTGCCTTTCTCAGATGATTAAGGATACTGAACACTTTTTCATTATTTGCTTTGGTTAACATCTTCTTTACAAAAATGCCTGTTTGGGTCTCTAATTTTTGTTTTTCCTGTATCTGGGATCAATCTCAGGACCCTGGGCTTGCCAGGGAGGCACTTATGCCCCTGAGTGATCTCTCTAGCTGTGTAGAAGACATCTGAGTAAAGTCTCATTTACTTACTTTTACTTTTATAGCCTAAGCATTTAATAGGATACCTAAAAGAGAATTCCCAAAGGCAAAGTCCAGGAGTTTTTCCTCTAGGGTCATCTTCTAGGAGTTTTCTAGTTTGAGTCTAGAGTTAGGTTTTTTATTTATATTGAGTTCAATTTTATAAGGTGTAAGACAAGGATCTAACATTAAAGCCCAATTTTCAAAGCAGTATTTACTGAAGAAGCTATCCTTTCTTCGTTAGGTCTTCTCAAAAGTTAGCTGACTATATGTTTGGATTTCTTTGGGGATAAAGAGTTGTTATTAAGTCACAGCCATTAAGAAAGTACAGTGCTGGGGAGATAGCTCCACAGTCTAAGCACCTGCGTGGCCAGCAAAAGACCTGAGTTCAATCCTGGTACTGTATGCTGTTCACCAACCTGGCCCCAAAACTGGCATGGTATCATATCCCTATAATCCCAGCACTGGGGAGGCTGTGACAGGAGGCTTATTATGAGTCTAAATTGTATAGGAAGACCCTGTATCCAGTTAAAACAATAAATAAGTGCAGTATTAGTATGAACCCAAAAACTGATGAAAAACATTGTGTTTCTATGGCCCCACACATATGAACATAAACAATGTATTTTAGCTTAAATAACAAGGTAAGTGTGGAGAGAAAGAATTCTCACAGAAATGAATGATGCTGCAATCATAATAACTAAATTTTGGAAATGGTGTATATATCAATTGAAGAATGAACAAAGAAAATGTGGTACATTTTATACATAATGTAGAACTACTCTGCCATAAAGAAAGGTAAATGAGGGGCCGGGGGGATGGCTCAGTGGAATAAGTGCTTCCCTGGCTAAGAGCAAGAGTCTGAGTTTGATCCCCAGTTCCGCATAAAAAAAAAAAAAAAAGAAAGGTAAATGAGTCATTTGTAGGAAAAACAGATGCATGTGGAGACCATAATGTTAAGTGAAGTAAATCAGACACACAAGTTTAAATATTGCATGGTTTCTCTTACATGTGAAACCCTAAATATAAGTAAATTTTAAAACAAAATAAACAATGACAGGAAATGGGGAGAAAGATCTCTTGCATGAGGGACAAGACCAAGAGAAAGATGGGGGTGAGAGCAGGAAGAAGAAGGGGATAGCAACACAAAACTAAATGTGCTGGGCCTGGAAGATGGCTGCGTGAAATAAGTGCTTCCCTGGTAAGCACAAGGGCCTGAGTTCAATCCCCGGTTTCGCCAAAAAAACCCCAAAAACAACCCCCAAAAACAAAAAAACCTAAATGTTCTACTTATGTGTACCAACTTCTGCATGCGTTAACGAACATGTACAAAAACGAAAAAAAAAGGTGGTGCTAGAACAACTGATTATCCATATGCCAAAAATACCAACTTCAAAACCATTCCTTAAAACATTTAGAAAGCTAACTTGAAATTGATCCTAAACTCAAATGTAAATTGTAAAGCTTTGAAACTTCTAGTAAGCATAAGAAAAAAAAATTAGATTCAGTACTGAAAGCTCGATCTATAAAATAAAATATAGTTCATCAAAATTAAAAACAACTGCTCTTAAGAAAATGGAAAAGCAAGAAAGAGACTAAGATGACAGAGCACTTATATTTGGAATACATACAGAAGCAAGACTCAGTATGAGGGAAAAAAGGAAATTTTTTAATGGGCAAAGGTTTTGAAGAGACATGACCAAAGAAGATACACAAATGGTAAAAAAAAAAAAAAAAAACAGAATAAAAAAAACACACCACCCATTAATCAAAACCCCACAACCAAGCTTTCCAGTGAAAAATAAAAATTTTGGAAAATATATCTGGCACCATGAGCTTGACAGTCTCCCATTAGTGAATATGATTTTTTGATATTATAGAATGAACTATGTCACTATTCAAAAGATCTGCATTACCTGATGTCCTGATATTTTCCAAATGACTGAAACACAACAGTACAAAATCATTAATAGGTAAAAGATGCATTTAAATTACAAGATAAAACAATGGACTTAAGTAATTATGTATGATATGACTTCTGACTCTATAATGTAACTACACTTGAAGAAAATTTATGAAAATCTACTGTAGTGGGCAGAATATAGAGATGACCTCTCAAGTATGTCCCACTTAATGCCTGTATCTATGAATGTGATTAAATCACTCTGATAATTACATTCTGTCATCCTTAAAATAGAGAGGTTATATAGGTGGACCTGACCTAATCATGTAAACTCCTTCATAAGTATTCTCCAGCAGGTAACAGAAACAGAAATTAAAAATATTAAAAACATTTGAAGGATATGACATGATAGTTCTGACTTAAGAGACCTCTGAGAAAAAATGCAGACAACTGTACGGAATTAAGAACATCCTGCTGAAAGCAAGTGCGGAAATGGAAAGCTCAGACTAACAGCCGCAAGAAAGAGTTCTGCCACCAGCTGAATGAGTATGGTGGTAGTAGACTGTTTTCCAAGTCTCCAAGAGCTCAGATTGGCTTCATGACAAATTGAACTGAGAACTCAGTCAAATGTGCCTCAACTTCTAAACTATATAACTGTGAAGTAATAAAGAAGTACTTCTTTTAGCTTCTTGATTATGATAATGTATTATGCATCAAATGAGAAGCTAATACATTACCATAGATCAAAATATACCATCCCATTAAGTTTCTACCCTACTTCCAAAGGTTTTTTACAATGATCCAAAATTTAGTATTGTCTACAAAAGAAGCAAATGAAGTATTCATAGATAATGGATGACTGGACAAATACATAAATCTATAAAGCAGAATATAGTCATCATTAGGAAAAGAAAGAAATCTATGAATGGCTAAGAGACAATAAATTTACCCCAAGTAAGATTGAGAAAAAAGGATCTGACATAAAAATGATTTTTCTTGTAACTAAAAGATTTCTACAGAGGGTTGGGGAGTGGAATGCACGCCCAGCAAACACAAGGTCCTGAGTTTGATCCCTGGTACTACCAAAAAGAAAAAAAAAACAAACATTGTACAAAATTAAGATACCTACATTAACCATCTTTGCAGAAGGGGGAAAAAAACAAACAAACAGATACCCTAGTTAAGAGCAAGAAAGAAAAAGCAATTAGCTTTGGGATATAATTTAGAATGCTGAGTAGAAATTTTTTTCTTGTAATTTTCTACTTTTCATTATTATACCTTTTAATGAAATATTACTTTGATTCATTCAAAAATATCAACAGAAGTTATTTGGTAGTGTCTAGATAAACACTTGGATGGCTTTCATACAAACCTAACTTCTTTTTATTCAACTTAGATTTGCAATCTGGAACTTGTATCCAGGCTCCCTTAACCATCTGTGACAAAATGAGTCACCTTTCCTTCACAGATCCTCCCAGATCTGAAGTTCTCTGTTTTCCTTACTAATAAGTGACCTCATCTGCACCTATGTGAATCTTAATATGTACTTATAGTTTTAACACATCTGATTTTCATAATGTCATTCAATTATAAAAATTTGGGGCTGTCCTCTTTGACCTTTAATAATGCTGAAAGCTATGAACATATAGATCATAAACATTGCAAACCATTCCAATATACAATATACAATGCTGTCTCAAGAGAATGAAGATGATGGTGATTAGATTATTGTTATACTGGCAGTGTTCCAATAGCAAGCAAAGTAATAGGATGAAATGGGATCAACAATGCTAAATAGTATGTTACCATTTATATCCAGGAATGTGATTTATATCCCAAAGCCTCATGAGTTCATAGGAGGGATTTTGGGAAAGTGATTGAATTATGGGAGTTACTGGCTTATCATCTAAAGAAGTGAGTTAATGGAGACATGACCTGGTGGGTTTATCTCCCTCTCTACTCTCTTTCCTTCCTTTCTTCTTCACCATGCTATAAGCCGCTTCACTTCTGCCATGTGCTTTAGCTCTGCTGTCCTGCCTTGGAACCAGTGGACAATGGATTGAAACAGCTATACAATGAGTGCCAAAATAAACATTTCTTCTTTTAGGGGTCAGGGAGATGGCTCAGTGGAATAAGTGCTTCCCTGGCAAGCACAAGGGCCTGAGTTCAATCCCCAGTTATACACACACACACACACACACACACACACACACTTTCTTTTAAATTGCAGGTATTTGGTATTGTAACAACTATATAGATGATATATGATGAACAATCTATAATGCTAGGTTTATTTAACGTACTTTACAGTTAAAAATAATTTTTCATGTTTCTTTAAATTTCTTCTTTTAAAATGAATGGTTATTAGTGGTCAAAATAGAAAAAGTAAAGCAAAATCTTTCAGTTACTAAATACTAAGTTTGTAAACCTTATTAAGATCAAATTATACCTCTAGTTTGTACAATGAGAAGAGGGACAATGAAAAAACTCAAAAAAGTACTATACAGTTCGAAGTCTTCTTTGTTCTCAAAAAATGCTAGCCAAAAGATCTGAAGACACTGAAAGTCACTGGAAAGAAGCAATTGGAGAAATTCCTTGTTTGTTCACTTATGAAAGAAGTTTATAAGTGACCCATAGCACCATTATATTAAATATATATATTCAAGAATTTATGTGGAGATGTACTTTAAAACGCTATCCCAGTAAGAAATATAAGAACTATCAGGCTTTATAAAGTCACACTAAGTAAACTGATTTTTTCTAAAAAGCTTTCCCATATAAGCATTCTATATAACTGAATTTCACGTACAACTACACTTAATTAAATGTCTCGAAAAAATGTTGCCTAACATTTTCTAGAAAATAACGAAGTGTTATATAGCATATATGAATACTGAATATATGTATAAGCTCTTTGTTATCAGGAAAATGTTAAACAAAATCCTTAGAAACTTTATATGGAGGAATCAGAAGGACTGAAAACAGAAAAGTAATAAAACTTGAGAACACAATGTCACCATAGAAAGCTCTCAAATTGTATTACCTGGAACCAGTTCCATAATGATATAGACAGGCTGCCTTTGTGTGCAAACTCCTATAAGTTTGACAATATTAGGATGATCGTATTGCTTCAGAATTCTGGATGAGAGAAAAATATAAAAATTCTTATCATTGGATAAAAATTAGTAAAACATTAATCTCCAATAGTGAATAATGTATATGAATAGAATATACTGTAGTCATAATTCAATTTTTAGTAGATCAGCATAACCCCAATTATAGAAAGTGGGATGAATACATAAAACAATAATAAATATTGGAAACATAACATAGGTACAAATGAGTTTGTGCTTCTGAATTCAATTAAATATTCATTTGAAAGTTTTCCACTGAATGATTAATAATCATGTTAAAGATGAATAACCTAGTGTAAAAATATGTAAAACTCCCTTCAAAGTATTTGATTTTATTCACAATCAGAGAAAAAATTACCTCATACAGCTAAATGCTATAGAGTACTCCACTAGATTCTGTAAGAGTTAAATATTTTATACAATCAATTTGAAAATGGCAGAAACACAGATATTTTGAGAAAGTTGGCAACAGATTTTAAAAAATAATCAGTAGAGTTTCAACACAGTTGCAAGTTGAAAGAGAAGAATTAGTTTGAACAAAGGCAAAATTTTATCAGAAGTTACAAAAGGACTCAGAGTATGAGCTAAAAGTAGATTAGATCCCCTCAGAGACCTGTCCTGCTCATTTCTACTGGCAGATTTTAGCCCTTATTATCCTACTGATCTGCCTCATATTTGAACAATGCTGTATTTTCCTCCCTAAAAGAATTTAAAAAATAATGCTTAAGACAAAACATGTTTTTATGTGTATAAATGAAACAGAAAAAGCTTTAAGAAACCCATTTTATATTTATAATATGTAATAATTTATAAAGACTAGGAAAATTTCTAAAAATATTGTGTAATAATTCTGAAGATCTAATTTTTAAGAGAAATTAAAAGTAAGGTTTAAAAATACTTCACCTTAATTAAAAATGTCATTTTTTAGGTTGCAAAATGGGTGTTAAAAATTGTACAAGTATATCTAAATATATCTTTCTGGGATCTACCAAAAATGATACTCATAAGTTTGAACGAACTGTGCATTTTGGAGATAAAATGTATAATTTCACTTTGAAGGAGAAAACTAAACTGCACTTTGCAGTAAAAGACTCATAAGTTAGAAAGCAAGAAATTTAAATGTTAGACATAGCCTTCTTTATGGGTTAAGAGGGTAGCCTTCTATTTTAAGAATACCTATGAATAACCATAAAATGAAACAGTTTCAATTGTGATAGAATGTCAAATTTATCTTTAAAATTTTTCTAACTAATAATATACATAAAAATAATCTATATGAAAAGAGTATACAGTTTTACCTATGTTGCATGAACTATGAATGCATGCAGCTACTTTAATCCATTGTCATCAATACTCATTTTTAGAGGATAAAGAAATGAACATTAAAATGACCCATGCCTCAGGCCTCGAGGTTTTCACTATTATCACTTCTACTCTCCATGCTCTTTCTCTTGACACCACAGACCTATGGATCCATGTATTCTTTTTCTCATCCACTCACTTTATCCATCTCAAATTTATATGTCCATCCATCTTACCCTGTCCAAAGAACTTTTTATTTTATTTTATGTTTTTTAAATATACTATATTTACACCAGTGACAGAATTTTGTTTTAACTATCTGTAATATATGCATAGCAAAGCAAAACATTAAATTCCAGCTAATAATAAAAAATGAGAAGAAAATCATCTTAAAAGACATATTAGAAAAGAAAAAGGAGACACTGAAAAAATGCCAGACACTAAGCTGAAGAAGAAATTTGATTCTCAGTAAAGAAAATAATATTTAGAGAATCAAAAGAATAATACCCAAAGGAGGTAGGATATAGATATAGATATATGACATGTGTCATATATATGTCATGTGTGTATATATGTATATATATATATATATATATATATATATATATGAGATCATTTA
Source organism: Ctenomys sociabilis (assembly GCA_004027165.1). Classification (NCBI taxonomy): domain Eukaryota; kingdom Metazoa; phylum Chordata; class Mammalia; order Rodentia; family Ctenomyidae; genus Ctenomys; species Ctenomys sociabilis. Next base: position 11,310 of record PVKA01029125.1, on the reverse strand, counting down.
TCTAAATATATTACTTTAGAGAACTCACTTGGCTTCTTGTAAAAATTTTATTTTCAATTCCTGAGGAAGACCTTCTTTACACGTTTTAACAGCAACAGCAGTTTTATCCTTTAATGTGCCCTTATACACTTCACCAAAATTTCCCTGAAATTACAATACATTCATTGTTTGTGATGTACACAGATAACATGCAAATCTTTACCACAGACAAACACACACTCACATGTATGAAGTATATGAAACTAAGTATAGCACCCTGCATTCTGTTAGATTTATCTCCTGTTATTCCCAAGGTATTTTCTAACATAATTATCAGGTTATAAACTATCTTAGAAAAAGAACATATTATCATTATATACAAGATATGCCTTTTTTTGAATGATTCTTATAATTTAATTTGTCTAAAACATATTATTCATCCAAAGGTTTTTTTGTGGCTAAGTTATCTTTTTTCAGTTAATAGAAGTATGGTATCATTCTCCCTGTAAGTTTTCAGTTACTAGCTCCATGTTCATTTTCCCCTTGCATTCTCAGAAAAGTTTGCTTTATAGGGTCTCAGTCTTCTCACCTAACCTGTCCTGAGCTTTAGTTATTCACATCTCTAACACACTTATTTCAACAATGCCAGGTTAATCTTCCAAAGGAAAAAAAAAATCTTTGATTATACCACTGCCTTGCTCAATATCCATCCTTTAATTACCAGTATTTTCAAGTCTAACTCCATATCATAGCCCCAAATATATACATTCATTCTAAATTCAACTGTGATCACAAGGGCCAGCGAGATAGCTCAGCGGACTAAGCGCTGCTTAGGCAAGCACAGGGACCAGGGCATCTCCTGCCCCATATGTCACACCAGCTCCAACCCAAGGGCAAAATTTCTTCAATTTGTTTGTTTCTTTAAATGTTTTTCATCTTCCTTCTCTAACACCTCTTCAATCTCTTGTCCTCCTTCCTATTTGAAGAAATTCTTACTCCGTAATCTCTATCTTCTATTTTGCTCATTATTTACACTTTGCATTTCCCATACAAGAGAAACATGATATTTATATTTAAATTTGTGCCTCAATTTATTTCATCTAAGATTATGGTCTTGACATGCATTCATTTACCTTAAAACATCTTAAGTTTATACTTCTTTATAGCACAGTGTCACCCTGATGTACATAACAAACACATTCTCTTTATTCATTCATCTATTGATGGACATCTGGGGCATTTCCAAAATGTAGCTGTTAGCAACTGTGCTGTTATAAACTGTGAACGTATCACTATGGTATGGTATGGTGGGTAGGGTACAGTAGGGTAGGGTAGGGTAGGGTAGGGTAAGGTAGGGTATGATGACTTTAACTCTTTCAGGAAGACACTAACAAGGGGGAACAGCTGGGTCAAATGGAACCTGCAATTTTAATTTTCTAAAACTCCCACCAACAATGGAGAAGTGTTCTTTCTTCCCCTTCCCCCGGCCCAGCAGCATTATTTTTACTGATTGATTTTCTGATGCCATTCTTTTGGCATGAGATAGAATCTCAACGTTGCTTTAGTTTACATTTCTCAAATGGCTACCAATGTTGAACAACTCTCATGTACTTATTGGCTATTTATACTCTTCAGCTAAAATTGTTCATTTCAAGTCCCCATTTTTTAATTGAGTCTTTAAATCTGGAGGACGTGAGAATGGAAGCAGAGGTTGCAAGCAGCTGCAAAAAGCTTTCCCGTTGCAGTAAATAAAAATATAATACACTTGTCTTTGCTCTTTTCATTTTGAGGGATTGTTAATGAAATTAGTAGAGTGCTTACAATTCATTTTTTTCTTTAAAACACATGGATGTGTGTGTATACATCACAGTTAGGCCAATATTGTCATTTAGAGTCCTCTGAGAGCTGACCGTCGGGTGATGATTTGGGCACATGTAGTTTACTGGGGCAGCGTTCCTAACACCAGGTAGCATGGGAAGGAAGTTACGAATTCACAAAACACAATAAAATCTGTCTGCTATTGTTGTGGGAAAAAATAAAATAAAATAAATAAATAAATCTGGAGGGTCTAATTTTTTTGTACTTTTGTAATGTATGTATATAAAGGCCCCATAATGAATGTGATTGCATACTGCAAATGTGTTCTGATGGAAACAAAGTTAAACAAAATCTTATTTCCTGTTTTCGTTTTGAATTTCATTCTGTCTCTTGACAAAGACATGAGAAAATTTTTACATTCATTAACCAGAGAACTTCAGCTCTATCAATGATGACCAAGAAAGGAATCCCCTAACATTGACAAAATGATTATTCTTCCCCAGACCACCTCTACTCTGAGCAAAGAAGTCAGGAAGAAGTCTAAGGCACCCTCGCTTGCTACTATTCAATAGGCAAAACTAAATCTCAGCTACCGGCCTTCCATCCATGAGGACAAATATTACTATGCTTCTTGTCTATTCTTGTATGTCAGGCATCAAAAGAAAATGCTGGTCCTAGGTTAATCCTTTTCTCCCTACCCTAATTAGATTCTGCACACTTTTCTTGAATATTTTTTCTTTCATACCCAACTTCTAATATACTTTCTAGAAATCATGATCTGTCACCAAAGTTAAATCTTCAATCTATTCATTGATAATTCTCTTTACCTTTTTGTTTGACAGAACCTAGCTCTCTTCAGAGAATACTCAAATGGTAATGAGATCCTCTGCCCTCTAAATGTCAGTGGTGGATTTCCCTGTGCAATCTACCACTATCCAAGACAAATAAAAGGATCCTACTACCTCTTTATCCATGTCAATATTTTCTCTTTTGCAATCCTAAAATTGTCAGGTTTTGAGTGTATTTCTATTTCCTACCACCTTCCACTGTAGCTGTCACTTATTGAACAACTCTTAAAATACTTAAAAATACTTAAAATATTAACAACTTAAAAATACTTCTCTGTATACATTTATAATTTCTATTTTAGGTCATTGCCATTCGATCCAATGTTACTCCTGTATGAATTCTTGCCGATTTCAAACTTCAAGTCCTTTGAATGCTTCAAATCTTCAAGTAGTTTTTGACATCTCTCTCCAAAGATCTTGTGATCCATCTAGTTTCTAGTCATACCTTAAACTTTCATATTACCAAGAAAGAAATCTCATTTGTTTCATCTTTGGTCTGGTTTCCATCTTTCTAATTTACTTCTTATACTACCCTTCAAAATTCTTTTCACCTTGGAGAAATCCTTGCAGCCTAACACTTTTCACATTATTCCTTTTTTTTAAAATTTTTTATTTTATTGAACTACAAATGTCAATCACAGTTTCAAGACACCTTAACAAGCCAGATTCGATAAATTAATACATTGCAAACTGTTTTCATAATGTTTTGGTATTGTACAAGGTACATACATATTATATTTACAAATATTATTTTAGTAGATATCTCTTATCAGTGAATTAAGGGTGTAGCTGCTTACTTATCTTATTTTTTTATACCTGAATTATATCAAAAATTCAATAATTATTTTCCTAGTGGATGACCGTAGTACTAGAAGCCAACATAATATCCTGTCCAACCACCATTAGTGCAGAACTTGCCTCTCATAGAATTATGTAGAAGCACAGCGTTATCTATCCCAACTGTACTGTCTATGCACACACATCATGATTTTTTCTTTCTACACCCCTTCCTTTGTCTACACTTGTCAAAGGTGGGCACTCCATTGTCATTCAACTAACTTAGGTGCTTGAACTCGACACCACAATCCAACACAGTTCAGCATTCTACAACGATAGTGAGTTATTCAAAGAAGTTGTTGACCATAGCCATTCACAGCTCAGCTTAATATTATGGCCCCACGATGTATACTTCATTTTTATACTTTTTTGCTGGATGGTTAAGATAGATCAAGACTTATATACCAACACATGAACTTTATATTTCCTATGTGGTCAGTGAAGTCCTCTCAGGGTTTATCTTGTAGTTCTGTACATTATCCTGTAGTTCCTTTGTCTGTGTCATCCATGTGGATGAGTCACGGTCAATGCTTGACCAGTTTGCTCTCTGTGAGAGCTTGAGAGAAAGTTTTCTCTTCATGTGACTCTCCCCAGGCACACTATAGAACTTCAGCGGCTGACTCCAGCGGCCTCCTGGATCCCGCCCCAAGCTCACCCAGCGAGTGGGTATTTGCACGACACATTATTCCTTTTACTGCTTTTATAGATTACTCTCTTAATAGTCTCTGCTCTTTTTTTTTTTTTAACCAGAACTGGGGATTGAACTCAGGCCTTTGCGCTTTCCAGGGATGGGGTTATTCTATTGAGCCATCTCCCCAGCCCATTTTGTTTTCTTTTTTTGTTTGTTTGTTTTCCAGATCTCTACTCCTTTTATATTCATCTTGTCCCATGGTCAATAATTACAATGGACTAACCATGTACTCTCCACATCTTTGCTTTTCTTCAGTTGTAGAATTCCCTAGGCCAGTAGTAGTGAGGCTATGGCATGCATGCCATAGCAGACCATTTATCCAACAGAAAGCTTTAAAATATTCCATATCACTGCCCAAGGTAAACCTACAATTCTAATGAAATTTAAGATTCTGCCTCCTGTGCACCTACAAAGTTCACCAATGGTTGAAAAAAATAACAATGTTAACTGATTCTTCTTTAACATTCACGATAATAAAATGTTAGGAGGCATTTACTTCATCAAAATAAACTTGATGAAGTTTATTCACTCAAGGTTACATCTTTTTCTACACCCACTCACACTTCCCACCTTCCGAATGGGTGGTTTTCCTCCTATTCTCTTCTTGTGTCTCCAGTAATCATTATGAGTTCAAAATGTTGTTTCCTAATTCATGGGATTGGGGAGTAGATACCCAGAAATATTCTAAACAGAACTGAATTCCTAGTCACAAACTTATTCATCTATCAATGTTCTTTGCTGTGATAAAAATGAACTATTATGTTTTTACTAAAGTCAGTCCTCAACTGTGAGCTGAATCATCCCTTCTTACATTCTTGAAAATACTGCTCTAACAATTCTCATTTTTCTCTCCTGAAATTTTCCTATAACCTTCACAACAACAAACTAACATGTTATGACTTCCCTCAGATTAAACAAAATAAAAAAAATCTTTCTTTTGCATGTCTCGGGTTCCTTTTGCAACAAAATCCAAGGAGTTATATCCTTACTACCTCTCTTCTCCCTGGTATACTTTTTCTTCTCATCATATCTCTTGGTTTTCTGCCTTCTTATTTGGCTGTTCTTCTTTAAGCTCACTTGAGCATCACTTCTCTTTTCCCTTAATATTGGAGTGATCAGGACTCAATTCCTGATCTGAGATTCCTCTTTAGTGAGATTCAGTCCATTACTGAATCCATCCCATCTTATGGTTTATTTACATGTTTTGTGGTGCTGGGAATCAAACTCAACAGTGTGACATGTACTAGGTAAGCACTCTTTCCTAAACTACTCCCTTATCCTAATCTTACAGTTTTAAATGTTACCTACCTAACTCAAATGATTGTATCTGCATTTCTGACACAGAAATCTCTTCAGAAGGCCCACTTAATAAACTGTTTTTTTGCCATCTCCACAGAGAAGGCTATAGAAACATCCAATATATTCAAAACTGAACACCTAATTTTATTCCCTGAAACATATTATACTTACAGCAAACTATTCTTTCCCTCAATCCCTATGTAGATTCCATCAGTATATTTATTTGATTCAATTTAGAAATATACCTAGAACTCATCACTTTCACCACCTCCATGTCTAGTTCATTTTTTTTAACTTTTATTTTTATTTTATGTATTTAGTACCAGGTCTAGAGAGTCTCACTACACAGATCAGACATGTAGTGATCCTTCCTGTTTTTCAGCCTCCCAAGCACTGGGATTACAGGCATGCACCAACACACCCAGTCCTAATCACCATTTTAGCTACCCCTGGGGGTGGGGATGGCACGGCAAGCTGGGGATTGAATCCCCAGCCCTTGCTTCTGCCTAAACAGGTGCTTTAATCCACTAAACTATCTAGCTGGCCCTTCTAGCTTATTTTTTCAGTAAGTTAAGTGCAATTGCCCCCAACCTTTCAACTCATCACTATTTTTAACACAAAAGCCAAAATGATTATTTAAAAACTGAAATCTCAACTAGTAGTATTCCTAAATCTTTTTGTTAAACAGAACTTAGCACTCTCTAATACTATAAAATTTATTTACTTATAATACATTTATCTGTCTTCCTCACTGACAGAACACACTCTCTATACAGGAAAAGATTTTTGTTTGCTTGTTCACTTGGGTATATCCCAAGTGAGTAAAAGAGTAACTAGGCACATAGTAGGCATTCAGCAAATATTGAGTGCCTGAATAAAACATTTATTGAATATCAATTATATAGCTAATGGAATCTACTGAGACTACAATGCAGAATAAAACTGTCAGAGCTTGCCATTAATATAATTACTAACTGAACTCCACGCCCCATAAGGACATGAAGCATAGTTGATTCCCTTTAATTACTCATGCATTTTAGCTTGTATACTGTAAATATTTACTTAGAAAAGACCAGCATGCTATTGCATCATCTCTGAGAAAATAATTGTTCCTTAAAGTAATCTTAAAAACACTAAATTCTAATTGATAAGCTGGGGTTTATAGAGTACACTAGACATAAGTGCAATATTTTTCTCTAATTGAAAATCTTTTTTTAAATACAAGATTGCATCCTTAATATGTTCTCTTTATTTCAACAAGTGATTTAGTTTTATAATTTCTTAACTTGTATTTTCATAAAATCCATTCTTTTGTAATAATTTTTTACCCTACCACTGTTCTTGGGTTACCTATAGCAATAGAAACAATATTTTCTTAAGAATTAGGGGATCATCACAGAGACAGAGACAGAGAGTATTGCATTTAGCTTGAAGTTATTTAGAAGTGACTTAACAATTAAATGTATTAGCAGCCTTCAAAAATACTGGTTTCTGATAGAAATTTGACACATTTTAATATGGACACAATATTTTAAAATGATCAGTGTTAAAAATCTTCCAAAGTAGATTGCTTCAACAAAGATTTATTTTCTTCAACATATACTAGAGATTTTTTTTTAAGATGGGGGAAAAAGTCAATTCATTGAATTTACATTTCAATAAAGTCATTGATTGCGCCACCTGAAATATTTTTTAAAATTTTATTGAGTGACAAGTATCAATGAGACAATTTCAAAGCTGACTAATAGGACAATTTCAATAATTAATACTTTTTACATTGTTGTCTTCCCAGTGGTTACCCATAGTACAAGAAGCAGACAGGGTCTCCTGTCCAAACACTATTAGTACAAATCTTTCTTCTCATAGAATTAAGCAAAAGTAGCTGCATATCTATTCTAACTATTCTGTGTATACAAATATAAAATGTATCCTTTGTATCCCCTTTTTTTGTTTAGTCGTATTCCACCTGAAATATTGAGCTATTAATATCCATTCATGATTTATTCTTCTTTATGTATGACATCTTTCCCAAAATATATGGATTTTACAGTATTTTTCATAGTATATCATGAAGGTAAACTCAATGCAAACTATCACATGAAAGTATCTCTAACTCAATGATAAAGTTTTACTATACCTCAATTATAATTAAAACATTATTAATAAATTTAAACGTAACTTATTTTGATTACTAAATTTTCTATTATTAGACATAATATACTTTTATATGTCCTATGAGTGGAAAGAAGCTTCCAACTATACTGGAAGAAAACAAATATCCTTTATATAAAGCTATTCTCTCTGACCACTAATAGAGTAACAAAATGGAAATTGATATTGAAACATACGTCTTGTCCATATGTTTTAGGTTGAAATAGTATGTCTAATGTTGTTATAAACAGTAATTCTATGTCTGAATTCCCAAGGAGCTGTACTTCACTTTTCTGAACTATCACATATAATAAGACATAAAATAAGACTATTAGATACTTATTTAAACTTTTATTATCTCGGTTTCTTTACAAATCTTAGTTCAATAGTTTTCATTTTATTACACTGTTTTGGTCTTTCAGGGGAAAACAATATTTTTTAAAAACAAGAATTTTCTATATGCCTTTCAAAGACATCTATTTCAGTGGACATCACAGAATTTATAAGAGATATGATATTGTGTTCATCTAGATTGTTTTCAAGGTGACTTACTGTGTGCTATAATATAAGCAAAGAAAGTATTCACAATAAATGTGAAAAACTTTGTTTATTTTGGTCAGTTGTCACATACCTTGCCCAGTAATTCTCCCAGTGTGACATCTTCATGGTTAAGGATCCATTTCTTATCCTACAGCAAAAAAGAAAAAAGAAATGAGGCAGAGGATAGCTGTATAGTCTAAGCAAGAGTACAATGAATGTATTTCTTTAAGATGCATCTGAGACTTTGCTAAACAGACCTAACGGACATTTCATTCTGATTACTCAACCAACAGAATACTAAGGAGCTATAACCCCAAGATTCTATAAAACAGATTTAAGCAATGTTATGCTTTATAGGATATTAAAGTCTATATTACAGCAAGCTTCTTTCAGAAAGCTCAAACTCCAAAATCATAGTATCCCTATAATGGAAAAATAGTATGTATTTCATTTACCATAATGACTGTGCTATTGTCCTTTCAAAAAAGTTCTGTCTTAAGTTCATGAAGGAGTTTTATTTTAGAATGCAAAATTTCTAATTCTCTCTTGAACTTAGTGAATTACTTTTCTACAGAAACCATACTACTAAGAGCACATTCTTCCACATATACATTGGCCATGAATTGCAGCATTCAATGAGAGTATATATGGTCACAAATCTTTCCCAAGTAATTTCTTGTGGTATAATAAAGCAAAAAACATCAATTACAGTACTGCTAAGATGCACTTGACTAGTGATGTAATTATGCCATTACAAAAGAGCATCCTATTTTCTACTGTGAAGAAATGATTAGTACTTAGGGAATATGTTAGAGAATATGTCAGTATGCAAACAAATGCTCAGGAAACCACACAGCCCCACAACCTTAAAAAGGTACAAGTATTATTTTGAAGGACAAAGGAGAGAAATGAAGCAAGGAAAATGAAGAGAAGGGAGTAAAAACAAAGGAGAGACGATATTTAGGAAAGAAGAGTTGGAGGAGAAGCTAGGATGAAATGTTTTATTGATGATTTAATTATTTTGTATGTTATAGTACAGTTTTCTTTACTACAAACACAAACTGAAATATAACTGTATAATGTAACAAGTAAACGTCCTAAAATAAAAATCCACCTTAAGTATGCTTTAAAATATACTAGACAGCAACTGAGTTATTTTATTTTCTGAAATATGCAGAGGCAAACATTCAACTATCATTCTGATAGATCATTAAAGGGAGATTGGGTTTTAAAATGCAATAGCATAATCTTTTATTCTAAATATTACCTTTACAAATATTATAAAAGAAAGCATATCAGAATATCTTCACAACTATGTAAGCACAGGTTTCTTAGATACAAAGAACTCTAACTACAAAAGGGAAATAAAACTTGAACTCAGTAAAATTACAAACATATTTTCTTCCAAGGCCATCATTTATAAAGTAAAAAGGTAAGGATGGTAAGATAGCTCAGCAGACTAAGCATCTGCTTAGACAAGTACAGGGGTTGGGGTTTGATTCCTCACACCACATGGTGTATTGGCCTGGCTCCTGAGCACTCTGAGTTGGCCACCTAGACAGGGCCTGGTGGCACATATCTGTAATTCCAGTGCTGAGGAGGCTAAAACCAGGAGGATCACTACGAGTCCTTGTACCAAATAAATAGTGAGACCTTGTACCAAATAAATTAAAAAATCAATCAATCAACTTATCTATAAAAAGTAAAAAGATAAACTACAGGTGGGCAAAGCATTTTTTTCAATATTTGAAATGCATATAGAAAATTCATATCTTAATAACAACTTGATTTTAACAGATTGTGTTATAAGCATAACAAAAGACACGTAATAAGTACATCAAAAGGTGCTTACTTTTGTCAGTAATTAGCAAAGAGCAAATATGAACCACAATGATATAGTACTTCATACCCATCAGAATACTAAAATGGTTAGAGAGAGAGAGAGAGAGAGAGAGAGAGTGTTGCTGTGGAATGAAACCAGGACCTTGCTCGTGTAAGTCAGGTGCTCTACCACTGACACTCCTAGCTCAGAATGCTATTAAAAAGATTAATACCATGAGCTTGTGACAATGTAGAGCAAGTACAGTCCTTACATGTTGCTGGCAAGAATTCAAAGATCTATGCCTATTTTGATTATTTCTTATGAGCTTAAGTACACACCTACTTTATTCATTACATTTTTAGGTATTAACCCAACAAAAATAAAAACACTTGGGCTCATCATAAAATTGTTAAACATCTATTCAAAGTAGTCAACTAAACCAAACCTAATGTCTATCATAAGACAATGAGCAAATTCTGATATTTCTGAAAAGTCAATACTAGGCAATAAAAAGGAACTTTCAACAAAGAAAGTTTGTGTTTTACAAAACATTTTTGTGAACTAATAAAGCCAGTTTATTCTGCATATCCAGCATATACAGAAAATGACTCCATTTATGTATAGTTCTAGGAGAGTTACTCTATAGTTCTAAAAAGCAAACCAACACTTGCCTAAATCATAGTTGTGGAGGACTACTACAAAGGGAAAAAGAAGGCACTCAGAGATGTTCAGCTGTTCAATTCTAGCCTCCTAGCCTTTGTGCTGCCTGCTTCTTTCTTTCCATTTCTTTGTTTGCTAGGAAATAAATGTAGGGCCTAGCACAAGCTAACTACATACTATCACTCCAGGGATAGTATTATACTGGATTTATACCTCCAGTCCTCAACTTTATATTTTATTGAACTATACATTTAAAGCCTGTACAAAGTGTATTGTATATGGATTAAATATTCATAATTTTTTTTAAATAGAACTTTCATTAGAATATCACTTTGTAACTGGATTCCATTGCCCCCTTAACATCTTGTCAAAAGTTGTTCATCAAAAACATGATCTGACAAGGGGAAGAGTTGTAATTTTGATTTTTTGGAGAGATTTTATACTTGGAACTAAGAAGCTTAGACCAGAGTGAGATGGTATCTCAGTGTTGTTTTTATTTGCATTTCACGAATGGCTAGCGATGTGGAGCATTTTTTCATATATTTGTTCACTTCTTTAATTTCGTCCTCTGAGAAGTGTGTATTCATCTCAGATGCCCATTTCTGAACTGGGTCTTTAAATTTGAGGGCCCTGTTATATCTTAGTTCTTTATAAATTCTAGACAG
>PVKA01029124.1:8645-28730 GCA_004027165.1 Ctenomys sociabilis | reverse complement strand
ACTCTAGATTTCAGCCACCTCTGAAGAAGCCCTGTGGGGCCAGGGAGATGGCTCAGCAGAATTAAGCACTTCCCTGGCAAGCACAAGGGTCTGGGTTCAATCCCGGGTTCTGACCAAAAAAAAAAAAGCCCTATGAACCATCTATGACCATGTAAGGCTTTGGGGGAGGGCATCAAACACAAGTCATAGCAGTGTGTGAGTATGTTCACAGACCCTCAGCAAGGAGACGGGCAGCGAGGCGGAAGAGGGAAGGTGGTCCTGTTCGAGTGCTGTCCCCAGGCCCACCTGCTCTTTTCTCCCACCGGTTCCCATGGATGTTAGGGCTAGGGCAGAGCCAGCCCCTTCCTGTGCCTCACAGGAGGACCCGTTCCTTGGAGGCCCTTGGAGGCTGACGTGGCCATCTCTCTCCCTGACCTCTGGCAGAAATTACCAAGCCGCCCTCTGACGACACCCCCGCCCACAGCAGCGCCATCGGGCCTGTCATCGGGATCATCCTGTCACTCTTTGTCATGGGCGGGGTCTATTTCGTGTGCCAGCGTGTGGTGTGCCAGCGCTACGTGGGGGCCAGTGGACCCTTCCCACATGAGTACGTCAGCGGGACCCCCCACGTGCCCCTTAATTTCATAGCCCCAGGTGGCTCACAGCATGGTCCTTTCCCAGGTGAGTAAGTGTGCACAGGCCTGGGCAGAGGTGGGTGCCTTGTCTGGGTAGTGTGTGGGAGAGGGACGCAGCTCTGACGCTCCCCCTGGGGTATGTGACAGATAGTGCTCATCAGTCACTGCACTCAGGCCTGCCTGCACGCCCCTGCTTGGCATCTGCATCTCAGCACAGAGCCTGCATGCCACAGCCTGTCCTTTGGCTTTGGAAGTATAGGGAAAACTCCATGAATTTGGCCTTATGCATTCTTGTGGGATGTTCCCTGAGTTGTCCTCAAAAACATATATTCCCTAGAAATGGAAATCAGATGCAGCTGGGCTTTCTCTAGAGCCGAAGGAGCTGCTCCATGCAACAAGTTTTGTCTGGAGTACAGTGTGGACTGTGGTGGAGCAGTTAGACTTACAAGCTGCCTCCTCACCAGGAGTGCGGGCGAGGTGCCCAGACGCCCAGGGGGGCATGCCACAAAGCTGAGCCCTGCCAGGCCATAGCAGCGTCCGTGTGTGTTCAAGGAGGTAGGGTGAGTGGGTGGTGTGCACTGTGGTGTCCCTGTGAGGGGGGAAAGCCTGCCTGAGCTCCAGGGCCGTAGTGTTCAATGCTCTGGACCTGCCCATCCTTGGGTTCCCTGTCTTTTGTCCTGTTCCATCCACTCCACCCCTACCAGGACCCTGGGGCCGGGGGAATGGGGTAGCAGGGGTTTCTCAAGAGCTTCTGGAAGCTCATGTTGATGGCAGCATCACTGTCATATGGCCTCCAGAGAAGAGAATGGGTCCCTGCCTGGGCCTGGCATTCCCTGAGCAGAGCCCCTACGAGGACGCTTCCTGAAGACCCATGTTGTTCCCCTTGCGGGGAGGTGCTGTGTGTCTCCATCTCATAGGGGAGACTCAGAAAGCCTGAACTGGTGGCCTGCAGTAAGCAGGGTGTCCTGGATACCTTTCTCTCGTTGCTGAGACAAAATACCTGATGCCCCCTATTAAGTAAGAAAAGATTTGCAATCAGTTGGCTCCAAGACAAGGTTGGCACATGGCAGAGGGATGACAGCCCATGGCAGTGGAAGAGGAGACTCTTTCTGTCCTTTACATCGTACTGTGCTGCCCACCCTAGGGTGGGTGTAGAACTCACACCCTTAATCCTAGCACTAGAAAATGAATCAGTCACAAACTCTAGATTCAGCTGCCTCTGAAAAGCACCCCTCATGACTGCATGAGCTTTTTTTTGGGGGGGGGGACACATCCAAACACGAACCATAACACGGACATGTATCAGATAGGACTTACAATCCGAATCTCTCAGGGAGCAAGGGCAGAGCCAGGGCTGTGTCTGACCCATCTTGTTCCCTCTCCTGGACAGGCATCTCCTGCAGCAAGTCCATGATGAGCTCCGTGAGCTTGATGGGGGGCCGGAGCGGTGTGCCCCTCTATGACCGGAACCATGTTACTGGGGCCTCGTCCAGCAGCTCGTCCAGCACAAAAGCCACGCTGTACCCACCGGTGAGTGGGGTGGGGGGACTCGCTCTGGCCTCTGCATCAGTGCTAGTTTGGGAGCCTTCCTGGGACCTTAGAATTTCTAGACCTAGTCTACCACAAAAAGGAATAGTGAGGTGTTCACTTTCCCTCTGTACAACCTCTTGGCTTTTTCTTTGATGGTATTGCTTTTGTTCAGAAAATCCTTGTTTGAGCGGGTGTGGTAGTGTTTACTTGTAATATTCATACTCAGGAGCCTGAGGCAGGAGGATCTCAAGAGTTTGAGGCTAGCCTTAATTACATAGTGAGTTCAAGGCTAGCCTGAACTGCATAGCAAGACCCTCTCTCAAAAAATGAAATAGGGGGCCCCGGCAGATGGCTTGGTAGAATAAGCGCTTCCCTGGCAAATGTAAGGGTCCGAGTTCCATCCCCGGTTCTGCAAAAAAAAAAAAAAAAAAAGAGGAAAAAGGAGAAAAGAAAATCCATTTTTGTTTTAGACAATCTGAAAATCATCTATTAATATGCAGAGCTGAAGGCTTATACCCACTTTTCCAAGGGTTATCCAGGTGGTAATCTTGCTTTGCACCCCGGCTTTTCTCTGCAGGGCCTGAGCCCTCCATGCTGCCCTGCTGGGGCTGTAGTCTGTGAGCTTCCTTTTGTCCTGCCCACCAGGACCTCCCTGTGTTTCCATTCTGGGCCTTGCCAGTTCCCAGAGATGGGCAGTTACTTCCTCAAGGATAGACACAGGGTGACTTTTATGGCCAAAACACTACCTGGAACTTTCAGCAACCTGTGTCAGTGAGGGACTGATGTAGAGAAAAGTGATTTTAGAGTAAAGCATTAATAGCCTCTTTCCGGGGTCAGGGAGATGGCGCAGTAGAATAAGTGCTTGCCTGGCAAGCACAAGGGCCTGAGTTCAGTCCCTGGTTCTGCAGAAGAAAATAAAATAAAATAAAAATCAATAACCTCATTCCCTGGGCCAGCTGGGAGAGCCCCACTTCTAAGCACAGCCTAGGTAGCTTGCTGCACTTGTGGAGATGTGTGTTCCGTAGTCCTCTCTAACCATGGTCACCCAGTGTGTGCCTGAACCCACGGGTTATACCAAACACACATAGAGACCTATGTGATGAAGTTAGTTTAATGTTAGGCACAATGAGAAATTAGCAGTGACTAATAATAAACCACAACAATTACAGCGATGTGCTGTAATAAGTCGTGTGAATGTGGTCTCTGTCTCTTAAGAGAGTCAAGACAAAAACTAATATTTTTAGACTGTGGTTAACCACAGGTAGCTAAATCCACAGAAAGCAAAACCACAGCCAGGGGGCCTTTGTGTTTAAACACTGAGGTCGGACTTTGAACACACTCTAGTAAGTTTTCTCAAATCCAAATCTTCTGCAGCCAAATGTTCTGAGGTGAGACCAGCTCCACTTGAGTTCTCCAGGGCAACCCACCCAAGAGCTCCACCTTGCCTGGGCTGCCCGGCCCTCTTCCATCTGCCTGCTGGCTCCTCCTGATTGCCCCTGGCAGGCCCTAAGGGAGGGGACAGCAGAGGGTGCTATCTCTGGGCTGCAGGCAGAATGGGAAGCTCTAGGGCCTGTTTTTTTTAGGGGCAAAGAAACCCAGAGCCAGAAGCCTAGAGTCGAGACTACCCCATTGCACCCCTGCTCCCGCTGCTCCTGCTGCCCTGTGGCCCCCAGGACCATCTGGGCTGCCAGGGCTCTGTCCACGGTCAGGGGCACGCCCATCAAGTTAGCATTAAAATATTTACACAAGTTTTTCTTTTTCTGGTGTATACTTTTGTTTTGGAGAAGGACTCTATATACTCTATACATCTTTTCTCTGGAGAACTTTGATTAACACAGATGTAAGTAACTGAAATTCATTACTGAGTCCAAAAACAATTACCAATTTGCTTCATTTAATATGTATTAGTTTAGCCGGGTATAGTGGCGCATGCCTGTAATCCTCGCACTCGGGAGGCTGAGGCAAGAGGATTGCTGTAAGTTCGAGACCAGTCGGATGCATAAGGCGCTCCGGCAATCACATTCTCCCTCCCTAGGCTTGGCTGATAGCTGGGCACCTTGCTCAGCAGAAAGATCTGGCACTGACCAGCCAGCTGTTTTATTTAAATACTTTATTGTTCGACCATATAGTTCACTCACTGAAAGTGGATTTTAGCATATTCATAGATGCATACAACCACAGTTGACTTTTGTTTTGAGATGGGGTTTTGCTACCCAATTCAAGCTGGCCTTGAACTCACTATGTATCCAAGGCTGGCCTCAAACTTTCTTCCTGCCTCAGCCTCCCAAGTACTGGAATTAGAGACATGCACCACACACCTGGCTTCATGGTTGATTTTTTTGTTTTGTTTTGTTTTGTGGAACCAGGGATTGAACTCAGACCCTTGAGCTTGCCAGGGAAGCGCTTATTCTACTGAGCCATCTCCCTGGCCCCACGGTTGATTTTAGAACATTTCCATCTCTCACCAAAGAAACTCTGTATGGAGCCAGCAATTTTCTTTTTTTTTTTTTTTTTCGGAACTGGGGACTGAACGCAGGCCCTTGCACTTGCTAGGGAAGCACTTACTCCACTGAGCCATCTCCCTGGCCCCAAGCCAGCGATTTTAAATTAGCTAGTTTAGGATTAAATTGCCTGCTTGGGCAGACACAGGGACCAGAGTTCCATCTCCAGGGTGCCTTGCCAGCCCTGACCCCTGGGTATGCTGAGACGGTGACTTAAGACTGGGTATGGTGCTGCACATCTGTAATCCCAGTGCTTGGGAGGCTGAAAACAGGGGAATCACTGAGTCCGATCTGTGTAGTGAGACCCTGTAGACCCTGTACTCAATACATTTTTTTGTTTGTTATTTGCGGAACTGGGGATTGAACTCAGACCCTTGTGCTTGACAATACATTTTTTTAAAAAGCTTAAATTAGCTAGTTTATTTGCATTAGCCATATGAGTTTATGGTATAGAATTGAAAAGGGTGCAAAAGAATGTACAGACCAAAGAGCCCCCACTCACTCCAAGGACACCTTCAGAGGTGTATCCTGGGGCATATTGTTTGGATGCACTCCCATCTATATGTATGGACTTTATTTTCCCAACAAAGAGTGTGATTTTTTTTTTTTTAACTTTTTATCTTGAGACAGTTATAGACTTACATGCAGCTGCCTCTGCCCTGCCCCCTGCCTAGTTTTCCCAATAGTAACATCTTTCACAGCTGCCCCACAATACCACTGGCCCCACAAAGTCAAGATATGGGGCATGAGCCTTTGGCCTTATTCACTGGGGTCATTAAATATATACTCTTGAAAACCCAAAGGGCAGCACCTTGAGTGTGCTGTGAGTCCAGCCTGCTGCTAGTAGCTGCTCTTCTGAGCACTTGCGCAGCCCCTATCGCACCTGCACTTAGCTATCCTGACCTTAATTTCTCAGAAGGCACCTAGGAGCTCTGTGGAACCTCTACCCTGTGTCATAATGCCTCACGAGGGGGGAGAGCCAGGCTGTCCCAGTACCCCTGGCTCTGCCTCTCCTATTCTGCCACCCTGTGTTTTCTGTGTCACGGGCAGGATGACCCCATTCTGAGTGCTTGGATCCTGGCAGGTCCCCCCATGGGTCGTGGGCCCCCTTTTTTTTTACTGTTGTTGTCTTTTTGAGACAGGGTCTCACTATGCAGTTCAGGCTGTCCTTAAGTTCACTTTGTAGCTCAGGCTGGTCTCGAACTCACAGCAATCCTCCTGCCTCAGCCTCTCGAGTGCTGGGATTACAGGCATGCACTACCATGCCCAGCTCTGTGGACCTCTTTGACCCCTATAGTGTTAGTACAGTAGCCTCCGTAGGGGACACTTCCTCTTCCCACCAGTAGAGAGCACACCAACAAGTCTTTCCCTGTCAAATTTCAAGTAACCTAGGAGAAAAACAAAATTGTGTTGAAATCTTAATTTATATTTCTTTCATTGCAAATAACATCAAACATCTTTTTATGTGTTTAAGGACCTTTATAGTTTTTCTTTTCTTTTTGTTTTGTCTTTTTGAGACAGGGTCTCACTACACAATTCAGGCTGGCCTTGAGTTCACTTTGTCACCCAGACTAGTCAGCTTGAACTGATCCTCCTGCTTCAGCCTCCTGAGTGCTGGGATTTACAGGCTTGTGCCACCACACTCAGCCTAGTTTTATTTTCTTAGCAGGATTTCTTCATCTCCTTTTGAAAATGTGTCGCTCATGGTAATTTCAAAGTTCGTTCATATAGGTTGATAGGTAAATAAAGACATTTTAAGGAAATTAGACCATTACTAGAATATGTGTTGAAAATATTTGTTTCCCAGTTTTTTGTCTTTTCCTTTGGGTTCTAGTATTTTTGCCATTTATACAATGAAATGATTCATCTTTGCTTTTATGGTATCCAGTTTTTGGGAAGCCCTGTCTCAAAATAAAAGAATCTTATCAACTCTGGCCAGGATGGGGGAGGAGGGGTATGGATACAACTACCTCCCTGCAGGTAATACTTGAGGCAGGTGGGCGGGTGAGCTACATGGTCCTGGGAGGCTGAAATGACTGCCCGGCTCTCTGCAGATTCTGAACCCACCGCCATCCCCAGCCACAGACCCCTCCCTGTACAACATGGACATGTTCTACTCTTCAAACATTCCAGCCGCCACCAGATCATACAGGTAGGAGCCGCCCAGCCCTTCTGTGCTGGGGAAGGGGGTCTTGTCCTTATGTTATAAGGTCAGGCCTGGCCCTTGCCTTCCTGGATACCCTGGGTCAGCTTCTATGTGAGCCCCTGAGGCCAGTGTCTTGTGCCCACAAGCCAACTGAACCCCATATTCTGAAGGGCTTCCTTGGGTAGCTCTGGGGAACTCTGTAAGCCGGGACAGTGCCCTAGAGCTGCAGACCTTGAAGTATGTCATCAGAGGTATTCCCACCCCTCCCTTTCTCCCTTCACAGGACAGGCCAGGGCCCAGTAGCTTTTTGCCTGGCCATGATACATGGACCTTTTATAGAAGTAAGATCCTTGCTTCTTGCTTGTGTCCTTGGCCTGTTTGAGCCCAGGAACCCCAAGACCTGATGAGCTTGACCCAAGCCTTCAGGTTGTTTATATCAGGGTCACAGACACTGTCCCATCAGAGGAGGATCCTTATGAGAATGCCAAGTAAGGGCTGGTCAGATACCTCAGCAGACACAGCAGATTAAAGCACCTGCTTAGGCAGACACAAGGACTGGGGTTTGCTCCCTGGCATGACATGCTGGCTCCTCCCCCAGGGTGTGCTGAGATGGTGATTGAGACTGGGCTTGGTGGCAAGTGCCTGTAATACTAGCACTAAAAACAGGAGGATCACATGAGTCCAAGCTGTGTAGGGAGACCCTGTACTAAATACATTAAAATTTTATTTAAAAGAATGCCAAGGAAGCTGAGCGTGGTGTCGCATGCCTGTAATCCCAGCACTAGGGAGGCTGAGGCAGGAGGATTGTTGTGAGTTCGAGACCAGCCTGAGCTACAAAGTGAGCTTAAGGCCAGCCTGAACTGCACAGTGAGACCCTGTCTCAAAAAGACAAAAAAAAAAAAAGAATGCCAAGGAGAAGCAGGTCCAGAGGTATGGTGGTCTCCAGGAAGGATGGGCCCCCTGACCTTTAACCCTTTACCCCCATCTCACCCCCAGGGAGCATCAGACAGGGTGGGTGGAGTGAGCCCAGGCCAATGCTCTTGCACTTCTAACCTTGAGTGCCTAGAATAGCAAGACCTTCTGAGATGGCGCTGCCTGCCATCTAGCGGCAGTTTTGGGAACTCCTGGAATAGAAGACAGTCTCCCAGTCTGAGCACTGGAGCTGAGATCGGAGGCCTCAGGCACAGACCCACCTCCATTTCCAGGGTCCCCTCCCTGCTCAAGGACTTGAGTGGCTCCCTCATGCTGTAGCATCACAGCCACTTTTTTCAAGCCATCTCCATCGTTTCAAGCTGTCTCCATCGTGGTAGCCCTGCCTGTACTGTCCCCAGAGTTGTCACATCGTACCAGGCAGGCCAGTCTCCTGTCCTGCCTGTGCCCTTGGTCATGCTTTGCTCTGTCCATGGTGTCTTCTGGCTACCTGCCTGGGTATGTGTTCGGCCTACCTGCCGGCTCTGCTTTCCCCCACATTGTGCATCCTTGCCAGGGCTCTGAAATACCATGGGTCCCTATCCCCAACTCAAGTCATGCAGTGTTACTGGCTTTCTGGGCTCTTAAATGGATGCAGAGAGCCTCCAGGAGGCTGGAAGATAATGCCCAGGACCTAGCTGCTGTACCCAAAAGTGGAACCCTTTGAGGCCCATGATCTCTAGCAGAAATAATACTGTGGCCATATACTGTTTCTACACTTTCAGGGCAAAAGCTCATTTAATCCTCACAAGTCAAGCCCCTCATGGGGCTGTTTCATCCTCACTTATCTGTGAGAAACAAGCTCAGAGAGTTTAAGTAATCAGTCACTGCCCAGGGCTAGCTCTGTACTCCTGCGGCCTGCGGCACCAATATTTGTAGGGCCTCAGGCTCAACACGCAGGTGCAGGCCCACTTCTCAGTATAGGGATGTTGAGGCTCAGTACTACTCAGCTGGGCTGAGTGCTGAGTCAGGCCTGCCTCCTCCAGAGCTCTTGATGGACAGCCAACTGCAGAGCCCCAGTGCATGCTGGGGCAGATGTGCACAAGCGCCTTTTCATCTTTATCTGTCCTCTTCAGGCCCTATATCATTCGAGGCATGGCTCCACCAACGACGCCCTGCAGCACAGATGTGTGTGACAGTGACTACAGCGCCAGCCGTTGGAAGGCCAGCAAATACTATCTGGATTTGAACTCAGACTCAGACCCATACCCACCCCCACCTACACCCCACAGCCAGTACCTGTCAGCAGAAGACAGCTGCCCCCCCTCGCCTGTCACTGAACGGAGCTACTGCCACCTTTTCCCACCCCCACCGTCCCCCTGCACGGACTCATCCTGACCTCGGCCGGCCCACCCCGGCCTCTCTGCATCCCTGTAAATATTTTAAAATATGAACAAAGAAAAAAATATATTTTATGATTTTAAAAATAAATATAATTGGGATTTTAAAAACATGATAAATGTGAATAGTGATGGGGTGGGCAGGGCTGGGAAAACTTTGTACAGTGGAGAAAATATTTATAAACTTAATTTTTTTTAAAAATGTAACTGCCATTTTTTTGTACCCTGTATGCTTGGCTTGAGTGTCCCCATGGAGTGCAGCCCAGCCCCTGGATGGCTGTTGTGTGCTTGTCTTTTGGTGTACCCGTGTCCCTCTAAATCCCCTAGGAAAGGGCTGACACCCTGGACTCTTCCCTGGTTGGCACCCCTGCCCCCAGATGTGACTTGTGCAGTCTTAGAGGGCTTTGAGCCTAATTTGAGGCTCAGCCCTTACTGTTTTCAAATTCTCAAGTATTGAAATTGTAACCCTGTGTGTTCTTTCTGCACCAGGTGTTATCGTTGGGTTTGGGGCTGTCCCTTGGTCTTTGTTATCTGCCATCTTGTCCTGTTATGTGCTGGCTGAGGGATGCCACCTACTAAGGAGAAGGGAGCAAGAGTTCTTCTGACCCCTCTGTGTAGACCCCACAGGATGGGTCTATTGAACTCACTCTACTGATCTCCGCTTGTCTTGTGGAAGGGAGGTATCCATCCCTAGTCCCCACAGGCAGTCAGCAAAAGAAAGCCTGAGGTCTATGTGTGTGCCCTTGGATGCTATGGAGAGAAAGGAGGCCTGGTGTGCAGGTGTGAGCTTGTGTGTGTGTACATGTGTATGCATGTGCGTGATCGTGGGTGTGTGTCCCACACTGTGGGAAGAGTTGGAGAAGTAATGTCATGATCATGTGCATCTTCAGAAGGAATGCCTGCCTCATCTCCGGGAAGGGGCTGACACCCCCTGAGACCAGCTCAAGGACATACTTGCTGCTAGTACAGCTCCACTTAAGAACTAATAAAAAAAAAAAAAAAAGAACTAATACACAGTGGGGTGTGGCAGCACATGCCTGTAATCCCAGCATTTGAGAGGTTGAGGCAGGAGGACTGTAGGGAGTTCAAGGCCAGCCTGAACTACATGGTGACCCTGTTCCAAAAGAACAGAACGAAATACCAAAAGAACCAAAACTCGGAGAGGGACCAAGTGCTGAGCAAGTTTCCTGGCCTAACCTTAACGTTGAACCCTTGACCTCTGCCAAGGAGGCGTCAGTTATAGATGAAGCTAAACAATAGCCAAGCCAGGAAGACCAACTCCTCAACAACATCCCCACTGAGGACACTGGAACACATGGATGTTTTGGGTGTCTGCGCCCCACGGAGGACAGTACCTGAACCTTTGGGGTCTCGCTTCCCTGGTGCCTGACTGTCCAGGCATTCCTGGAGATAATGGTCAGCATCACAGTGGGGGGACAGGTCAGCTTATTGGTGCAGCCATCCAGTCAGAGCTGGGACACAGGATATGACCCAGTGCCCAAGCACTTTTTTTCCTTCTTTCTTTTTTTCCCTGTCTCCGGTGCAAACTTAGGACCTAGAGCTATAGCCCTGGCCTCCCCCCACCCCTCTCTTTTGCTTGCCAGGGAAGCACTTATTCGACTGAGCCATCTCCCCAGTAAGCACTTGATAAGCAACACAGTGGGATCTCCTTCAGGGGCTGGCTGCACCTCTGATGGAGTCCTCCTGGTGGCCCAGATGTTACTGAGGGGAATGTAGGGGTTCCAGAAAGTAGTACATGTGGAAAAGCCCAATATCATTGCTAGTAGCAAGTCCCTAGTAAAGAGAAGTTGTTACCTGTTTGAGCTCAGAGAGGCAATAGGCTGGATCATGCTCACTACCAAAACCAGCAGAGCCGGGGGACCCAGAGCTCCTGGGCTCCTAGGCTGGGCCTTGTGCCCCACCACAGAGCAGGCTTGGTCTCTTGAGCACCCCAGACCTCTGGCCCTTGTGGTGGGGCCATGTGCCCTGTGGTGGTGAGTCTCTACCTGAGCATCCAGCAAGGCCTGCCACCTCAGAGACAGTGGGTGGATCACGTGGTTCTCTCAGGTTCATTCTCCTATCTATCTAGCCATCACTTCATCCATTCTCTGCGACCCTTGTGGCGGACCACTGGGACCTCCCTCCTTTGAAAGACCATTTTGACTAAATCTTGCCCTAACTCCATGTATATTATGTACAGAGCTGCCCAGGATAGTACCCTCAGCTGGCTTTCAGCAATGCAGACGGGTCTGGTGGACGCACTGATGTGGAGGCTTGGAAGTACTGCACAGGTCAGCGGTGCTCAGCTTATAGCTCCCTACTACTAATCATGAGCTGGGCTGAGAGACACCAAGCCGCCTAGGAATGAGCCTCGAGAAAGAGGTTGTGAAGACTTAGGGCAAGAAGGCCAGACTCCAAAGCCGAGGCAGCTGACCAAAAGCACGAGATACTTCTTCAAACTGTGTCACGCAGAGGCCTCCAAACCCAGAGGCTACCTGTGACCAGAATCAGAATCTTGTACTCTTGTCTGCACATCTCTCCCTGTATATTGCAGAGGTGCTATTCTGCCTTCCACCCAGCCCAGCTCACAGAATTCACACAGGTCCCACCATTCTCACAGTCACTCACCCCCAAGCCACTCCCCCACTTCACAAATTAATAAAACCAGGGGCTTTCTCCAGTTAGCCATTGTTTTGACAAGACTTAGGATTCTCTTGGCTGCCCCAAACTGCAGATATGTTTTTGTCTCTTTACCTGTCGTGGGTTGCACTGAAAGTGGCAGATCAGAATTTACTTCCTGGAATTCCATTAACTTTCCCCTGGGCTTACAAATATAAACTCCTCTGGACCTTGAGAAGGCTGGAATCTACTCTCTAGAGGCCTTGTCAATAGTCAGGCAAGAGATGGGTAAAGACTGGACTGGTAGCCTATGTGATTGGGGAGGGGAGTCGCTATTCCTAGCCTGTCAGATTAATAATATCCCTCAGTGATTGTGGTCAGAGCAGATCTGCAATCTTCCAAATGAGGGTATAGTAAAGGCTAAATAAAAGAGGCCAGTGGAATGATTTTAGGGGTCCAGGAGGATCAAGGGGCTGGGGAGACAGTTTGGCACATAAGTAGCTGCCTGACAGCTCAAAGACCCGGGTTCACAAGCACAAGCCATGCTGGCCCCATCCCCACTCCAAACCAGGCATGGTGGCACACACCTGTAATTCTCACATTGGCGCAGCTAAAAGCAGGAGGATTACTCTGAGTCCAAACTGTGTAGTAAGACCCTGTATCAACAACTGACAGGTTCTGGCCCTAGAAAGCCCTCTCATAAAATTTGAGATTCTTTGGGCCTAAGAACAAGACCTTGTCTGGGTGGCCCATATTTATTTTAGCTGTGGGAAGAAGGGAAGGGAATACTCCAGAAGGGGCCATTCAGGGACTTCTCCAAGTTAAGGATTAAGATAACCCAGAGGTGAGCTGCCTGAGGCTACAGTCTTCCTCTAGCTGGGTCCAGGTGTCCTTGGCTGTGGCAGTGTCTTATCCTTGGAGACTTTTGGATTTCATCCACCACTACAGGCCTCAGCAGGGATCAGCGACTCACAGAGGGTCACCTGCTAGGAGTCCACTGCCCATTTCCAGTCAAGGACCCTAGGCCTTTGGCAGACTTACAAGTAAGCACGAAAGCCAATTATTAATTTAAGTCCTTTTCAGACCTCTGGGTATTAACTCCAAGAGACACCGCATGGCTACAAGTACCATTTGGCACCAGATACCAGAGGGCTCTCCACACCCTTAGCTGCCTGTGCAGTTGGTTAGGAGAAGCCACTGCCCCAGCCCTCTCCCCTAGGAGTAAGACCCTTCTGCTTCTCTCTTATCTGTACAGTAAGTTCAGCCTGGCTGGGGAGGAGGCGCCTCCCTTCCTGCAAAGGCCTTTAATAGCTAGAGCAGGAAGGAAGGGAACCACTGGGCTCATTAATCACAGCAAGCTTCTGGGGCCCTCATCTCCCACCAGAGCCCCTGTCTGGCTCCTTCCTTCCAGGGTCAGCACCTCTCAGCCCAACCCAGCACAAGCTGGACACCAGGTCACTGGACATGAGCCTCAGCCCTTCTGGAGCATGTCCTGTCAGGGCGGTCCCACTCCAGCCCTCGGCTCTGGGCCAGCCCGGGTGAGTAGAGGGAATTGGGTCCCGGTGACAGAATAAAAGGAAAGACAAAGTGTTGTCTTCTTCAAATTGAATTTTAAGTTTTTCTTCAGAGTTTTCTTATTTGAGTGCATGTGTGAATTAAAAAGTCCTTTTTTATGAAACATGGAGTTTGTCTTAAAAATATTGCTTAAAAATAAAGTAAAAATAAAAACATTAC
Source organism: Ctenomys sociabilis (assembly GCA_004027165.1). Lineage (NCBI taxonomy): Eukaryota > Metazoa > Chordata > Mammalia > Rodentia > Ctenomyidae > Ctenomys > Ctenomys sociabilis. The sequence continues at coordinate 15,277 of PVKA01029124.1, read as the reverse complement.
TTGATAGAATTAACATTAGGCAGCTCTGTGTCTGTAGAGTTTATGGAGTAATAGCTGGGTATCACTAGGACAGTGAAATGAAACTACAAAAGGACTGGGGAAGAGGGTGAGGCTGGTGATCTGTGAAATCTAGACCTTTTTGGATGCAGAGGCTGCTCTGTGTCAAGTGCAAAGCTGGTCATGCCCTATTCCAGCCCTGTCCCTTGCTCCTCTGCCAACTCACAGGAGATGGGGTGAGCTCTGATACCTGTTCCCCCAGGAAGGCCTTCATGATGCCAGCCCCTCCACCTATGTCAGTGGTGCACCACAGCTGGTGACCTATGGAGCCTGCTTACCTTGGGTGAGTTCATATCATCTCATTTAATTGTTGCACACATGTTCATGTGACCTCTCTGGGTCTGGAGAGAAGGAGCCTGAATCTGAAACTGGCAAATCCTTTGATGATGAATTGAATAAAAGAATGCATGGGGTCCTCCTTAGGAAGCACACAGATGGCAGGTACCAGCCCTTGGATGTTCCTTCTGTCCTTGGGCCTCTGAAATACCAACTCTTGTGTGTGTGTGTGTGTGTGTGTGTGTGTGTGTGTGTGTGTGTAACTGAACTCAGGACCTTGAGCTTTGAAATACCAACTCTTGCCTGGGGGTTCCTGGCAACCTCTCATGCTACCTTGGGAGCTGTGATGCTATGACACTTGCTGTTTATGCTTCACTTGGTCTTTTCTAAAGTATGGGTAGTCCTCCTGCTCAGGAGCTTGCCCTGGCTCCCACCACCTGGGCCTAAACTCCAAATTCCTTTCCTAACTTGTAAAACTTTAGAGTTCCCTGATTTATCTCCATTTACCTGTAGATCTGTGGTCAGCCCAATCTGTATGAACTGGCACCTCTTCTTGGTTTCTTTCCCTGGTATGCCCACCCTATCTATCTGCCTATTTGTCTCCCTTCCTAACTCTGAATCAACTGGCCTGACTGTTTTCCTTGCTAAGCTGTATGCCTCTCTGAATACCAGGATCAATGTAACATCTGCCCTGGTTTGTTGTCTCCCTGGCTGCCCAATACCTCTCAGGGTGTGGACATGGATTGGTAGGTATTATTACCTGGGGTTCACAGAGAAGAGCTGGAGAGTGAGCTTAGACCATTTAGCCGCAATTAGCCAGCTAATATGGCTTTGCCTGGCATCTGAATGCTTCCTGGGCCTATCAACTAATCTGTAAAGGGGGATGATAATGCTGTTCTGGAGCTACCACCAGTGGCTTATTTCCAGAGAGTCTGCCTTCAGCCACAGGCTTTACTGGATGGACCCAAGGCCCTGGGATATGTTCACATAGCCAGAGACTTAGCTTACCAGTCTCAAGGATTGTCCCAACCCTGGCTGCACAAATTGCACATGCTAAGTGAGAGGTATTGGAACTCAAGAGTCTGAGTCAGTGAGGCAAAGAAAGATCAGGCCAGCTGGGGTCCATGCAAAGAACAAGGGTGGGTGCAGAGAGATCCTGCACTTAGGAAAGGCAGCCAGTGTCCAGAACAGCAATGGCCCAGCTCTGCCACTTTCCCCACAGACGGGCATTTCTCAAAGGGAGCTTGAGGAAGCCATGCAGTAACTGTACTGTTTCTCTTTGAGCTAGATTGCCCATCCTTGACCAAGTCAGCACCACTGGGCAGTTTCTGGGCTTACTGAGACAGACCAGAACTTGTCTGTCCCTCAAAATCCTGCATGAGTGAGTCATCTCTGTCACCAGACAGAGCACCCTGCATAGGAAATGCCTGCCTCTCCAGTACTACAAAACCCCACTAGAGGGGTGGGAATCTCTAGCATTGTTCTCTCTGACACCTAGACTCAGAAAGGACTCAGTTCATGTCCTGTGGGGTGAAATGGTACTTCTCCAGGAAGGGCCCACACCCCAGTTCTGCTCACCTGAGGGTCACCTGCTGTTTGCCAGGTGGTGTGGGGACCAACCCCATCAGGACCTCAGAGCCACCCCTACAGGCTCACCCTCCACAGGGTTCTCACCAATGGGGACTGCACTAGTCTCCTGGGGAGCTCTAACATATCTAATTCCACTGCTTTCGCAGCTTCGTTTCTGCCCTGTGTTGGAGCAAATTGTTCTCAGAGGTGCTTGGTGGGCAGCCGTGGGTGCCCAGAGGAAAGGCAGCAGTGGAGGGGCCTGGCTAAGATTTTGGAAAAAACGTAGGTGTCATTCCTTTCTCAAGGACAAAAATAGTATTTTACCTGTTTTTATTGAAGGTCTCTTTTCTTTGGTGGTTATGGGCTGCAGGTATAGGTTACAGCCGGGGACACTTAACAACACTCTTGTCACTTTGACTCCATTTTTCAGGCTGTCGCCTTAGTAAAGTCCCGCAACTACAAGAAAGTTGTACCATCATAGAAAAAGTGACTGTGGAGAATGCGGGTATCGATCCCGCTACCTCTCACATGCTAAGCGAGCGCTCTACCACTTGAGCTAATTCCCCAGCTGGGGCCAACTTCCGCCCTGATACATATTGTGGTCCACGTCATCACCGGTCCTTCTCCCTACCCCCAAAGCTTCAATACCATTTGCTAGCGGAAACTTCCTCATCCCATTGGTTCTCTTGTACACCGAGTTCCACGGCCAAGACTGGTTTGGGTCAATTTAGTTTTAAAAGGCATTCGCCTCTTGGATAGGCGGTGCACAACGTCCATCAAACGAAGGACCTGCTGTTGCTACGGCGTAGGGAGACCCAGCTAGGCTTCCCCCGATTTCTGATTTGTTTCTCAAACTCCAGGGTCCTAGAGATTCCGGATGCGTCAAGTCCTTGGGAAAAGAATGCTCCCTTAGAGATTGACTGACAAGGTCTATGAGCCAATCGGAGTAGAGGCAAGGGAGTCACCTGGCTATCCAATAGGTTACGGGGGGCGGGAGACTGAAGCCAATAAGCATGGATAGGAGGCGGGGTCAGGGCTACCATTGGTTGCAAGGAGGCCAGAGGGAGGGCGGGGGAACTCTAGGCCTGCTTGATACGTCCGCCATTTTGGGCGCTGATGGTGTCGGTGAGCGCGTTTCCCGCCTGAGCGCAACTAGCGGCTGGTCGTAGGCACCTTCAGGTACTGGGGTTGGAGGGCAGCGGAGCGGGCTGCGGCGCGGGTGCGCGAACTGCGCCGGTGGGCGGGAGGCAGGGTTCTTGGCCTGGACCTGGGTAGCGTGGGGAGGGAGCGTCCCGTCCCCTCTCCCCTCCCCCCCGGAATTCGCTGCTTCGCGGGCCTGGGAGGCGCGGCGCCGAGTCCTTCCCGGCCTCTCCCGCCCGCTCCTGTCAGCCCGGCTCCGTGGGCCAGGCGCCGGGGGCGGGACCCGCGGACCGCGAACTTTGCGCCTTCATGTCGTTCACGGCCTTGCACAGACGGCAGCCAGGCTAGGCGCACCGGGACCGGTTCTGGCCCTGTTCTGACTCAACTCTCCGGCTCGTAGTGTCGCACACACGTCGGTCCCACTGCCGCTCTTGCGGGGCCCCTTGGCTGCGGGTTCCTTGTAACTTCTGGGGGCTCCGAGAGCGTGTCAAGTTGAGGCAGCAACTCGCAGTAAAGATTCGCTAAGGCCTTTGTTGGACTCTGCTCTCCGAGAAACAAGTTTTGTGGGTTTCTGTTAATTCGCCACAAAGTCATCGGAATACACGAAAACCAGTTCGGAGTCTCCCAGTAGCCTTTTGCGTGATTTTCCAGCTTTGATGTTGTGGCTCGGATGCGGACCGGGGCACAAGTGCCTCCCAGGCGTCTTCGAGCCAGGGGGGTGGTCCTTCTAATGACTCCAAGGACCTCCCTCTTAAAGAAGCCCATTCCTTGTTAACTTGGAGGTTGCCTCTACGCTTTGATCAAAAATTAATTTTAATTAGAGGTGAACCGAATGAATTCTCGGAGTGAGCATCTTTGTGCTTTGACGTCGGTAGTCTCCACCTCATGACTTACTGTCATTTGTCTGCTATTTTAGGTAGAGCATTGTTTATGTTTCACTTTTGTGGGAGGGGGCACTTGGTCATTTGCTCCTCGCAGCGCTATTAATGTTGATATTGTTCTACTTCGTTCAGTGAAGTTTACTTCGATTTTGCCCTCAAGGTCATATTGCAGATAGCCATCAAGTGAAAAGGGACTTAAGATTTCCAGCCACTGAAATGTGCCTGAAGTAGCAAACCCTACTGGTGTTTGAGCTTTGTTCACTTTGGAGATAGACTGCCTATGCCTGACCCCTTTCTAGCTTTGTGACCTTGGGCAAGTTAGTCAACCTCTCTTTTTCTCTGTAATATGAGAATAATAATAGTATCTCTCTGATAAGTTTGTTCCAACAAGTGTCTGTGATATACAGGTGACAGAGTACCTGTGCAATGAGCCAATATACATAAAGCACCTAGAGCCATGCTTCACAAATACAATCAATCAGCTCAGTCATTAGTGGTTATTACTACTAATTTAAGTTTGATTTTAAATGTTTAGGTATAATTAGAAAGTGAAATGAGAAAAAAGGTGAAGTGAGTGTTTAAGATTTGACAAAAAAATGATCTGGACATTATTTTTTCATGAGAGAAGTTGCTGAAATTTAAATTACATTTCCTGGTGTAATTAGTGATCTCAGAATATTTTCTGTAAAGAAGTGGTTACATACAGAAAAGCCACCCCACTGTTTAAATAGGACTGGTGCTCATATATTTCTGGATACTGTTTCTGGAAGTGATTGGCCCCAAACACTGTAACTTCTTTTTTCTGTCTTTCGTCTTTCGTCTTTGGCGGATGGTTTTTCACTAGTTCAGGCTGGCCTTGAACTTGCAGTGGTCCTTTTGCTTCAACTTCTTGAGTGTTAGGATTACAGGTGTGCAAAACCATGCCTGGCCCAAATATTGTGATTTACCCGTATCATTCCTTATACTTGTGGTTGCTGTTGATGATTGAAAGGCTTCTGCATATTGAATTCTGTTTCAGCTAAAGTACAGCTTGAATATCTCATAAGTGGAAAATCCAAAATCCTTGGGCTCAGGATATAGCTCAAGTGGTAGTGCATTTGCCATGTGTGTGTGCTTGTGCATGTGTGTGTGCATGTGCATGTTCGTGTGCACGTTGAGTGCTGGTTTGATATTCAAAAACTTGGATTTTTCTGAATGCTGAATTGTACTTATGATTGAACCCAGGCTTTTTGCACTAAGCTCCATCCCCAGCCCTTAATTAATTAATTTATTTTTTGAGACAAGGTCTTGCCTGAGCTCAGGACAATTCTCCAACCTCAGCCTCCTGGGATTACAAGTGTGTGCTACCACATTTGGTTTAAAAATTTTTTTGTGGCAGGATTTCACTAAGTTGGTAAATTGCCAGGCTGTATTCAACTTCCAGTCTTACTGCCTCAGCCTCCAGAGTGCTGGGCATTACTAGTGTGTGCCATGTGCCACTACACCTGGCAAAATTGTATATTTTATAGCATTGTAAATTTTTGAACTAGGGATCCTTTACTGATAATGTCTGTCATATACTCTTCAATAAAAAGAAACAAATAAAAAAACTTGAACTCTTCTGGTCCCACTCTACAGGATACTCAGCCTGTAGTTTGAGAAGTACTTGTTATCCTCAACAGTTGCTTTGGAAGCTGTTTACATCTCTGCATTTTCAGGGAATGTAGGATATTTAGCAGCCAGCCATCCCCCTGTTTACAGACATACTAAATTCAGTCTTTTAATTCCTCACCAGTGCTCTGCACCATGATACTTGAAAATGTTCTCTTGGTGGTTTTTGCCCTTGTTACACTGGAGAAAAGTGTATTTTGATAGACTTGGTCTTAGGTAGAGATGAACATCTTGCTGATACAACTTACTAAATGACACGAAAAAGACTGTTTTGTGTTTCTAAGATACTTGCTTTTGTGTAAAATGTAGCAGACCAAACCAAATGAATACACACAAAGCAACTTGCTAGTTTCAGTAAACCGAGTATGTATATAGCTGGACAGAAAATGAATAGTAATAAAATTCAGACTTGACGGGCCAAGATTTGCTTTTCTTCTTTAAAATAAAATTTCTGTCAAGTCCAAAAGGTAAATACACTTGATATAAGTAAATGTCTCTTCCTTTTTTTTTTTTTTTTTTTGTATTTTTAGGGAAGGGTCTGCAGGATGTTCAGGGTCTCACTACTAGATTGGACTTAGTGATCCTCCTGTTTACAGCCTCCAAAGAGCTGGGATTACAGGTGCGTGCCACCACTCCCAGTGCCTCAGGGATCCAGCCCTGGTGCTTTAATCTATGAACTATTTGGCCATCCCTCTTCCTTAAGGCAGTACTGATAGAACTCATAATCAATTTATTTCTGTGATAAGCTTTGCAATTACATATTTTAGATATTTGAGAAGTCTAAAACTTTATGAGTATATATTGGTCTAAAATTTTATATTTCACTACACTTGAGAAGAGTAGTAGTACATGATAGTAAAGACAAAGCTCTTATAATCATCAGCTAAACTGAAACTCAGCATTGAATTTATTTTATACAAAGCACAAGTATAGTTGGACCGTTAAAAATCAAGACCTGAACCCCAGTATAGGTTGAGCAGTGTTAGCTACGTAAGAAGTACTGAAGAAAAAAGGACTTATATTGGCTTTAAGCAGCTTTCATATTTGTATCAAATGATT
>PVKA01029123.1:5122-28730 GCA_004027165.1 Ctenomys sociabilis | reverse complement strand
GGGAGGGGAGGAAGGACAAACAGTAGACAACATGTAGATACAATGGAATGCTCTGCAACTGCTGAACAAAAACATGAAGTAAATCAGAACTGGGAATATGGTTCAGTGGTAGATGAATTGCTTAGCAAATTCAAGGACCTAGGTTCAACCCCCAGGGCCATGGGGTAAGGGGTCAGTATTGGTAAAGAAAATGACACCAGTCATTCAATGTACAATTTTATTAAGTGGTTATATGCAGACTCCATATCTGTGACACTGTTAAAAGACTAGGTAAACAAACAAACAAACAAAACAAATAAAATTTGGGGCCGGGGAGATGGCTCAGTGGAATAAGCGCTTCCCTGGCAAGCGCAAGGGCCTGAGTTCAATCCCCGGTTCTGCCAAAAACAAACAAACAAACAAACAAAAGACTAGGTAAATAGGCCACAGTGACACATGCCTATAAGGTACAAGGATTCCAAGCTCAAGCCCATCCTGGGCAGTTTAAGAAGACGTCTCAAAATAAAAAAAAGTTTCAAAAGGCCTGAAAATGTAGGAATGCCTAATGAAAAGTTTTTGTTTTTGCTTTTGTTTTAAAGTATTTGGTTGTTACAGGGTCTCATTATGCAGCTTGAACTCAGGGATCTTCCTATCTTCACCCTCCCCAGAACTCTGACTGGCTCAGCCTGCCCTGGGGGCTGGGGCTGGCATGGCATGTGGGGCCGGAGATAGAACCACAGTCCCTGAGCTTGCTATGCAGCCGTTTTAGTCCAATGAACTACCTCGCCTGCTCCTCAATGAAAGATTTTTTTTTTTTGGTGGAACCGGAAATAAGGATCCCCTCTCCCCCCCAAACCAGGGATTGAACTCAGGCTTTGTACTTGCCAGGGAAGCGCTTATTCTACTGAAAGACTTTTTTAATGTTAGGAATATATATGGGGTAGAAGGGAAACTATTGAAAATGACTGCCTCGTGGGCCGGGGAGATAGCTCAGTAGAATAAGCGCTTGCCTGGCAAGAACAAGGGCCTAAGTTCAATTCCCAAAAAACAAAAACAAAAACAAAAAATAATCCCTGGTACAGAAAAAAAAAAAAAGACTGTCTGGAGATGTGGAAACATGAAGGAGACAGGCAGAAGAAAGGAAAAACTAGGGATGTTTACTGCTTGCTTAATATATTTCTCTGCTGTTGCTTTATTTTATTTATTTATTTATTTATTTACTAACTAAACTGGGGATTGAATTCAAGTCCTTGGGCTTGCCAGGGAAGCGCTTATTCCACTGAGCCATCTCCCAGCCCCTGTTGCTTCATTTTAAAAACACCATCAGAGGGTCAGCCTCATAGCTTAGTGGACTAAAGCACTTGTTTAGGTAGAGGGCTGTGGCCAGGGTTTGATCCTGGGTGTGCCATGCCAGCCCCATCCCCAGGACACACTGAGACTGGGTGTGGTGGTGCATGCCTATAATCCCAGCACTTGGGAGGCTGAAAACAGGAGAATCACAAGAGTCTGATCTGCACGATGAGACCCTGTAGACCCTGTCCTAAATACAGAAAAAATAAAACCATCATCAGATATTACAATTTAACAGTTTGAAGCCAGGTGCAGTGACACATATTTGTAATCCCCCCACTTGAGAGGCAGGAAGAGTCCAAGTTTGAGTCCCACCTGGGCAATTCAGCAAGATCCTATCTTAGCATAAAAAATAAAATGTAATTAAAAAAATAAAAATAGCTAAGGATGTAGCTTGTGCAAAGGCTCTGGGTTCAATCCCCAGGACTGCAAAATTAATTATACAAAATTTTGGTATATATTACAGAACATATATACTAACAAATACACAAGGAAAAAAGCTGAATATACACCAAATGATTACAGTGTTTGTGCCTAAAAACATTTTATGTATTAATTCTTATGTTTTAACTTTTAATATCTCATAATAACAACTTTCTGGGTTTTTTGTTTTTAGAGACAAGGTCATGCTATATAGTTCAGGCTGGCCTTTAACTCATTATGTAGCCCAAGCTGGCTTTGAACTCATGGTGCCCCTCCTGCCTTAGTCTCTCAAATGCTGCACTACAGGCATGTGCCACCATATCCAGCTAACAATTATTATAACTCATTTTTTGGGGGGTGGGGGCAGTACTGAGGATTATATCTAGGACCTCACACATGCTTTCCCATGCTTTTACATGCTCTACTGCTGAGCTACATCATCCTCAGACTTCTTTTTTTTTCCAAGACAGTCTTACCAAACTGCCCAGGCTATCCTTGAACTCTTAATCTCAAATGATCTTCCTCAGGCTTCCAAGTAGCTGAAACTACAGGTATGCATCACCATGCCCAGCTATGACTCCTTTTCTTTTCTTCTTTTTTTGTCTGTCTTGGGACAGGGTTTCACTATGCAGTTCAGGGTGACCTTGATTCATTTTGTAGCTGAGGATGCCCTTGAACTCACAGTGATCCTCTGGCCTCAGCCTCCCAAGTGCTGGGATTGCAGGTGTGTGCCACCATGCTGGGCAATGACTCCTTAAGTCTTTCTCTATCAACAAGCTATCAGCAAGCAAAATTACTTATCTTTTCCCAGAGTTGAACTTCTCAAATTTTCTCCATGTCCAAGATATACAGAGAATATATTAGTGTATAAGACCCTACATCAATGGAAATAGCTGTTCTCAGCTATCCTGAAGCTTAATGAGCCAATACCTATAGAATAATCACATCATCATACAGTTGGGGAGCTGAGAAGAGGATGAAAGTTCCCCATATAACATACTTATAAAACTCACACTTACAAAAGAAAATGAAAGGCTAGGGGCCAAGGAGATAGTTCAGTGGTCTAAGTGCCTGCCTAGTAGGCACAAAGACTTGAGTTTTATTCCCTGAACTGTACCAGAACTATGTGTGGTAGCACCCACCTGTAATCTCAGCTCAAGAGAGGCTGAGACAGGAGGATCACTATGAATTCTAGCTACACAGTGAGACCCTGTACCATCTGCTTAGACAAGGGCAGGGTTCAATCCCTGGTACCACATGTTGTGCTGGCCCTCCCTCTGGCACGCTGGGCCAGCAAGGCAAGGAGTCTAGGTATGGTAGAGCATGCTTGTAATCCCAGCATTGGGGAAGCTGAAAACAGGAGGATCACTGAGTCCAAGCTGTGTAATGAGACCTTGTACAAAAGAAAGAAAGAAATGGAAGGCCAAATCAAAGTCTCATTCACTTTACTAGGAACTTCAGACTGAGAGAATGCCAGTATCTATTTCTGATTCCACAAACACTAGAACCTGTAAAGTCATTCTAATTATTTTCCTGAAGGCTGCACTTTCTCTATCTCATTTATACAGCTTAAGTATAGAATTGCAATTAGACCCAGACAAGATGCTTTTTCTGCAATCCCACCCTCTAATGTGTTAGCATTCCAATTCTCTTCTAGAATGGCCAACTGCATTTATCCCAAGGACAAACAAACACAGTGCTGTTAGACCTTCCTCTGATAACCAGAAAAACTTTGAAAAAAAAAAAAAAAAATCACATAACATATGGCAACTTCCTACTCAAAGCTCAGTCTAAAAAGCAAAACACGGGCCAGGGAGATGGCTCAGTGGAATAAGTACTTTCCTGGCAACCACAAGGGCCTGAGTTCAATCCCCGGTTCCACCAAAAAATAAATAAATAAATAAAAATAAAAAGCAAAACACTAAAATGAGATTTTTGTCAGGCATCATCACATGCACCTATAATCCCAACACTTGAGAGGCAGAAGTAGAAGAACCAAGAATTCAAGGATGGCCAGCTTGAGCTACACTACAAGTTCATGAATAGCTTGGACTGAACAGCAAGACCTGGTCTCAAAAAATAGAACACAAGCCAAACATGGTAGTGCCTGCCTCTTATCCAAGCACTCTGAGATGCTGAGGCAGGCAGATCACAAACCCAAACCCAGCATTGGCAACTTATTGAGATCATCTCAAAATTAAAAATGAAAAACAAGGGCCAGCCAAATAACTCAGCAGATTAAAGCGCCTGCAAGCAGACACAGGGGCTGAGGGTTCAATCCCTGGGCCTGCTTAGTGTCGGCCCACCCCTGGGGCACACTGAGATGGCAATTGAGACTGGGCATCATGGCGTGGCGTGCCTATAATCCCAGCTCTTGGGAAGCTGTAAACAGGCAGATCACTACGCGTCCAATCTAGGCCTTCTCTAAAACACAAAAAAGAAGAGGGAGAAGGAGAAGGAGAATAAGACCAACTCTGGGCATAGTGGCGCACACCTGTAATCCAGCGCTGGGAAGGATGAAAACAGGAGGATCACTACAAGTCCGAGCTGCGTAGTGAGATCCTGTACCAAATACATAAACAAACAACAGAAACCACACAGCCAGGAATATAGTTCAGTGGCACAGTGCCTGCCTGGCAAGCACAGATCCAGAGTTCAATTCCCACTACAAAAAGAAAAAAAAAAAAAAAAAAAAAAGTGCACATACACGTTTCCAGTGAGGCAGAGTGTAAAATTAGTTTTTGTTTTGTTTTTTTGTGCAGGGTCTCACTATGCAGCCCACACTCATAGTGATCCTCCTGATTTCTGCCTCCCTAGTGCTGGGATTACAGGCACATACCCCTACACTCGGACTCCATCGCCGGCTCAGCAAACCCGAAGGCGGGGCCGGCCGGCATGTGAAACCATGGATTGAACCCTGGCCCCTGCGTTTACCTTGAGCAAGCGCTTAGTCTGCTGAGCTATACTGCCAGCACTTAAGAATGTAAAATTACAAATATATCTAAAGCACAAGGGGAGCTGGGCGTGGTGGCGCATGCCTGTAATCCCAGCACTTGGGAGGCTGGGGCACGAGGATTATTGTGAGCTTAAGGCCAGCCTGAACTGCATAGTGAGACCCTGTCTCAAAAAGACAAAAAAAAAAAAATAAATAAATAAAAATAAAAAATAAAAAAAATAAATAAATAAAGCACAAGGGAGGGGTCAGGGAGATGGCTCAGTAAAATAAGTGTGTCCCTGGCAAGCGCAAGGGCCTGAATTCAATCCCTGATTCCACCAAAAAATAAATACATACATAAAAATAAAGCACAGGGGAATGAACCCATAGGGCTAACGGGAAACTTACTTCTCAACAACAAACTATATAATGAAGGCACAACAGTACACAGATGTTAGCCATGTGTGGCAGCAAATGCTGTAAACCTAGACTCTGGGAGGCTGAGGCAGAAGAATTGAAAATTTAAGCCTAGCCTGGGTGACTATCTCAAAATTCAAAAATAAACGGGCTGGGGAGATAGCTCAGTGGAATAAGTGCTTTAAGGTCCTGAGTTTGATTTCTGGTACCACAAAAATAAACAAACAAACTAAAAGACTGCAAGTGTAGCTCAGTATAAAGGCCCTGGTTCAGTCCTCAGTACAGGTGGGTAAAAACGCCCAAGTGCTGATTGTAGTTAGGCTTTTACAAATTATGAAGAGCTAAGAAGCTTGGCCTTTCTCCTATAATCACTAAGGAACCAGCTTTCAGCAGTGAAGGGGACTATTTAGATTTTCAAGTGGGAGTAGTTTCACTGAGGAGCAAAGAGCGGGCTCGGCTCCCCCTTGCAAGGATGTCAGGTTTGCATGCTGGCAACCATGCTGGACCGAAGCCCGCTTTATTCCAGCCAGTATAAGGAAGCAATAAGTTACCCCTTCAGACTCTGGTGCTCAGGCACAAAGGAAGAGTGTGCAATAAGCTCTGGACAAGGAGACAATGGGCGTTACCAGGTTGGTTCAACCTGACCTGCGCTGATCGCTGGACCGCTAAAATGAAGGGCAGCTGACCACGTACATCTGTCTACCTGGCCTACTAGAAACAGGCTGCCCAACATGCCAGCACTTTTCAAAACTAAATCAGTCTCGGACACTGGCGGCCCAGAGGAGCCATCGCCCGGCCTGCTCTCCCGTTCTGCAGACCCTAGTGCAGACCAGCCGAGAATTCCGGGCTGCGTTGAAGTAGGCCCCTGTGCTCCAGGAAACAATGATACTGCAGCTCCTTAGCCCCTCCCGCCCGCCGGCCGCCAGCCGCCAGCCGCCGCCCTCAGACAGGTCGCCTCACCTCGAGCGGGCGACAGGCTCTTCGGCATCTCGGTGGCTCTGCGGACAGTATCTTGACCATGGCCAAAGCCACAGCCGCTGCCGCCGTCGCCGTCGCCATCATCCTCCCGCATCAGTGTACTGACGTCATCATAACGCGCCTGACGACAAAACAAACCTGGGCCGCCTACGAGGAGATGGGCCACTTCCAGGAGGCTTTCTAGAAACCTGGCGAGGCTGTTGGGCGAGCTGAAAAGCTGGCTACCAATCAACATCGTGGGAGCGTGGCCTGGCTCTCTTTGGGGGTGGGTATATTTGTTGTCCAAAGGGTCTGGATACGAGGGCTGTAAAGCTAGGAAAAGACTGGAGCGCGGAAGGCACAGAGAAAGTTTCAAGTTTCTGATCGAAAGATGAGGGCCTGTGGACCGGTCAGGTGGCTCAGCCAATCAAAGCGTCTACTTAGGTATATGGTTCGATTCTTGCCCTTCTCCCCCCCCCCCCCGGGTGCGCAGAGACGGCCATTCAGACTGGGCGTGGTGGTGCGTGCCTAAAATTCAGCGTTTGGGAGGTTGTAAACAGGAAGATCACGATCTGTGCGGTGAGACCCTGTAGACTTTTTTTTTTAGTTGTATTTTAACTTGAGGAGTGAAAAATAGAAGCAAGAACAAATAGAAAAAATGACATAAGCAGGGTAACACACAATAATACATACGTTAAAGATTTTCAAAACATGGACAGCTAATTTTATGTGTGTATATAGATGTGTATGTATATATATATTTATATTTATATATATATTTTTTTTAATAAAACAATTCAACACAGATCAGTCCACAACAGAAGTGGGTTATCCACAGAAGCTGTTGATTTGAGCCATTCACAGCTCAGTATATTAATGTGACTTTACTTTTATACCTCCATTTTTATACTTTTCTGCTGGATGGTTAAGATTGAGTTAAAGCAAGACCTATATAACAAGAAATGTAACTTTTGTATCAGATAAGGTCAGTCAGATACCCTCAGGGTTTATCCTGTAACCCTGTACCACACTTTATATATCCGTTGTCAATGTCAGCCATGTGGATGAGTCACGGCCATTACTTGACCAATTTGATCTCTATAGAGATCCTATACTAAATACATTTAAAAGAAAAAAAAAAAAAAAAGGAAGGTGAGGACCTTTGAAGAGCAAGGCTACAAATTCAGTGAGTTTCAACATGTTTATAGAGCTAAACTGCCTCTGGATCTCTGCAAAAGGTTGACCTAAATTATATCAGTGAAATCTGTTATTTTTGAGACAGGATCTCGCTATGTAGTTCAGGCTGTCCTTGAACTCACTATATAGCTTGGCTGGCCTTCTACCTCAGCCTCAAGAGAGCTAGGATTTCAGGTGTGTACCATCACACCTGGCCAAAATCTGTTTTTGAAAACTACAACTAAAATAATTTTGGAGCAGGGCATGGTGGCACACACCGGTAATCAATCCCAGTGCTAGGTAGACTAAAGCAGGAGGATTTTTGTTGAGTTCAAGACCAGCCTGGGCGCATACTGAGACACTGGCTGGAAAAGACACACACACAGAAAAGAAAAGATGTATCATAGGGCTACAAAGCAAGCAGATTTTTTTGGTTACTATTAATACTATTCACAATGACTTTTATGTAGAGTTAGAATTATTTCACTCCTTTACAATAAATTTCACTCCAAATTTTGAGGGAAAAGGAAAATACTACAGATGATATAGTTTCAATAACTTCCTTTCAATTCCTCTTTTGCAATCCTTATTCAACTCTTTTTGTTTTGTTTTTGTTTTTATTTGAGACAGGGTCTCTCTATGTAGCATAGGGTGGCATTGAATTCACTGTGTAGCCTAAACTGGCTTCAGGTTCATGGTGATCCTCTTGCCTCAGCCTCCTAGTGCTGGGATTATAGGCTTGCACCACCAGGCCCAGATCAATTTTTTATTTTATTTTATTTCTAAAAAGGGTCAGGTATATAATTCAGTGCAGAAGTCCTGGTTTCAATATCCAGTTCCACAAAAAGTAATTAACTTATTAACTAGTAAAACATCATTCTGTTTTACATAGTTGGGATTTGTACAAGATTTCATTTAAAGAAAAACAGGCACAGTGGCACATGTCTGTAATCTCAGTACCTGGGAAGCTGAGGCAGGAGGACTGCCATAAATTCAAAGCCAGCCTAGACTAAATGAGACCCTGTTTGAATAAATTAATTTTCTTTCTTTCTTTCTTTCTTTCTTTCTTTCTTTCTTTCTTTCTTTCTTTCTTTCTTTCTTTCTTTCTTTTCTTTCTTTACTGAGCCTTCTCCCTAGCCCCAATAAATAAATTTTAAAAGCTAAAAATTGTTTTTAGCCAGGTATGGTGGAGCATACCTGTAATCCCAGCCCTCAGGGGGCTGAGGCAAGAGGATCAGTGTGAGTTTGAGACCAACCTGGGCTACATAACAGCGTTTGAGCCCAGCCTGGACTATATAGTGAGATCCTGTCTCAAAAAAAAAGATTGTTTCCAGTGAGCTGGGTAGTGCATGTCTGTAATTCCAGCATTTCAGAAGGCCTGGGCAATATAGCAACTTATTGAGACCATGTGTTAAAATAAAAAGGAAGATATAAGGTGGGGGAGAAAGGGGAAAGTGAGGGGGAGTATGAAGATGTATTTTGTACATGTGCCAACTCCCCATGATGAGTGTAATCATTATATCCTGTAAACAGGTACACACTAATAAAACTAAAGAACTAGAGATGTAGCTCAATGCAAAGGCCCTGGGTTCAATCTCCAGTAAAAAAAATTAAAAATAAATGTTTCCAAAAATCTAATGGAATTATTAACAGGAATCTGGGGCCAAACAAACCTGAGATCAAATCCCAGCTCTGACATTTGCAGAGCTACATATTCTTAGGGACAACATCTCCCCTCCTTAAGCCTCATTTTTCTATTTATGTAATGGAGATCATAATGATATCCTCACATAGGGTTAAAAATAATATATAATTCAAATCATGCCCCCCAGAAATCTATACCACACCTCCATTTTACAGGCACTCAGCAAATTAACAAAAATTTATTGAGTATAGGTGCTGCTCTGGGCTCTGGGGAAGAGCAGAAGGCTTTATAGGCAAGAGATATGTTGAGGCAGAGGTGACTACACCCAAGAAATCCAGACACCAGATTTTCTTGTGAACAGTAAGCTACTCCTCAGCCATATAACTGCAAATATGATAACACTATTGCAGTGATGCTCTGACCTCGGCAGCTGTGCCAGAGCCCAGATAGCTTGGCCACCAGCCTATCCCTTTTCTCTAGCTCTGGGATAAAACACACAAAGCCCTTAAGCCCCTGGCCAGAGAGCAGATTCTTTCCCCCCTCAACTACCCTCCCCACCCAACCATTCCATAGAAGAGTAAGGACTTAGGGAACAAAAAAATCAGGGGGAAAGTAGGTCACAGTAGGAGGATAGTAATCCCCCAATGGCTGGCCAAAGCAGCTAGGCCCCTGCAGCAGGCAGACTGCTTCTACCTTCCACCAAGGCTGGCTCTGGAAGACTTTGGGGCCTCTGAATTTCCCACAGCTTACCTCCTAGCAGTATGCCCATGCTGAGGGGACTGCACCAAGGTGGTATATCTATACTGGAGTAATTTCTAGTCCAAGTTCTTGATAACTATAACAGTTCTTATGCTGGATTTAGAGAGTCAATCTTTCATCCTACATATTCCAGAAGTACACTTATTATACTTAGCCCTAGTTTGCTGTTGACACAAAGAGGATACTTGACCCTTGAGGAGTCCACAGTAAGGAATTCTGACCTGAATCTAGACAATAATAAGCCAGTAGTTTCAGTGCTGGGGTAGAAGTTTCCCAGGGACTGCACAGATTTAGAGATGGCTTTATTTCAGCTTACAGTCTGGGTTATGGATTATTTCTTGGAGGTGATACTGAATAAGGAAGAGTTCACCAGGAGGAAATATGGAAGGATATTCTGAATTAAAAAACATAGATGTTCAAAGACCCAGAGCAATGAAATCCCTATTTTTCCTTCTGGATAATTCCAGTGGTCAGAGCCGGGGAGATGGCTCAGTGGAATAAGTGCTTCCCTGGCAAACTCAAAGGTCTGAGTTCAATCCCCTGTTCTGCAAAAAAAAGAAAAAGAAAAAAAAAATTCCAGTGGTCAAGGGGAGGGCAGTCTAGGGAGGGTTTTTCTCTTGAAGCTTCTCCTTTAGATGATATGAGAAGATGGGCACTGACTGGTTGATAGAAATGGAAATAAAAGTCCAGGTGAATGAATGAAGCATAGGAGCAAAAGCAAAGTCATGGCAGAGGAAAGGAGTTAGTTGAAGCATCAAGCTAACCGAATGGGAGGATGTGTAGGAACTGTGGATGAGATGACATACAATTCCTACGTGCCTGTGTGGAAGGCTCTGGAGACACCTGCCACTCTGGGGCCTAAGCAAAGATTTCATCAGGCCTGAGCATCCTGGCATGGACTCCCACCATGGACTCCAGTGTAAACCTGGCTTGCTGATCTCTGGAATCCCATGGCTTCCCCCACCATTGCTTTTGGTCTCCTAAAGTCCTCTCTACTTCATTCCACCTTTTCTGCATCACTTGGGTAGCATTCTCATCTATTACTTCGGTTTTTTTTTTTGTTTTTTTTTTTTTTTTTTTTTTTTTTTTTTTTGTCTTTTTGAGACAGGGTCTCACTATGCAGTTCAGGCTGGCCTCAAGCTCACTTTGTAGCTCAGGCTGGTCTCGAACTCACAACAATCCTCCTGTCTCAGCCTCCTGAGTGCTGCATCTATTACTTAAGTGAGCACTGCTTTGCCTGTTTGAAGCCTCCCCCTTGTCCCAAAGGACTGGGTAGATAGCTCTTTTTGCTGCTACATAGAGGAGCTGTAGTAGACAGAGCTGGTTTATATAGCACCTTGTAGAAAAGGAAAGGAGTTTATAGTAACATGAAGTTTTTCAATTTAGAAAATAGAGAATAAAGTGGAAGGAGTGTGATAATAGAAAATGGCAAGGAGATTGAGACAGTGCACACACAAGTCATGATGTGGACTAGGGTCACATTTTCCTCTGAGGCTTTCTCTGGCCCCAGCTTCTACCCATGCTGATTTTTGCCTTTTCTTTTCTCTAGAATGAAAGATACCATATGCTCTTTCCAAAGTTTCCCAAAAGTGTTGTTTGTTTTTTGTCTTTTTGAGACAGGATCTGCTATGTAGTTGAGTTCACTCACACATTGTTTGAGACAGTCTCACTGTGTCATTCAGGCTGGTCTTGAACTCACAGTGTAACTCAGGCTGATTTTTTAAAAAAAATGTATTTATGTACAGAGTCTACAGGGTCTCACTACACACATTGGACTAGTAGTGATTCTCCTGTTTTTAGCCTTCCAAGTGCTGGGATTACAGGGGCATGTCACTGCACCCAGTCTCAATTGCTGTTTCAGTGCTGACAGGCACACCAGCATTGAACTCTGGTTTGTCCTAAGCAGGTGCTTTAATCCGCTGAGCTATCTGGCTAGCTCACAGGTTGATCTTGAACTCTTGATCCTTTTGCTTTAGCTTCCTGAGGGCTGGGATTACAGGTGTGTGCCACCATGTCTGGCTCTCCCTCCACCCCCCCAAAAAAAAAAATCTTATGAAACTGTTTTGACTCCATATATACTGCATACTTCAGAAAGAATAAGTTTGCAGAGAGCAGGGGCCAGAGAACTTCTCATTGTGACCCCGGTTTCTACAGCTTCAAATCTTGTTAAGGCTTGATTTGCGGACTCGGTAATAGGAGGGGACTGAGCACAGCACTTGAGTTTATCTTCAAGGCTGAGGTGGTAGTTCAGCAGAGGTAAGAGAAACTGAGATGTCAGGAGCCTGGAGGCAAAAAGGAGGCTGGAGAGAGGCCCTACATGAAGGGCCTCTTCATGTAGGCGGTAGCCTCTTCAGGGACCATGATAGGAGGGGGAAGGTAGGGCTAAGAGCTGGGCCTGACTATCCTCACAATCTGATCTCCCCCCCCCCCCAGCCAGCCCAGGATGGCAGACAATAGCTGTGCATTTCGACAGATTTTGGGTTTCCACCAGAACTCTTGGGACCTGCAAATAATGAAAAGTTCTGTGCTGCAGTGGGGGAAATCAATGTTTGTGAGCAGGAACATTGAATCCCTGGTGGTGGCTCTAGGCCCCGCCCATCCCACACTGAGGATCAGCTTCTAGGGGCCCCTACCCCAACCAAGGGGCTGCAGCTGGGAAAAAACAAGAACTTAATGCAAATATAAATACCTTTAATGAAAGCTTTGTACACTGCAGAGCTGGGGCTGGAGGTATGGTTGCTGTCAGCCCCTTTCCACTAGGCCAGGGGCCCCAGGAGGCAAGCTAGTGCCAAAGCAGCAGCCAACAGGGAAGGCGTGGGGGCTGGGGCAGGTGCCGGGCCTGTCACCTGCAACGTCTCCTGGTTGGTTTCTGGGCTCCCACCATGCTCCCACACACGCACGGGGGCACCACACAGAGTGTGCAAGTTATCTGGATTTGGGGCACGGCGAGCTTCTTGCTGTAGTGACTCCCACACGGCAGCTGCCTCCTCAGGGCAGCCAGACAGGACCAGAGAGACACAGGCATGGAATTCATTCCAGGACCTGTTAAGGAATGTGATTAGGGGAGTTGGGGTGGGGTAGGGGATTAGGTGGGCTCAGGTTTGGGGGTGGGAATAGGTTCATGCCCTGAGGATAGTGCAGATTGAGCTGTGCCTCCCACCTTCCCATACCTGCAGATAGTCTCCAACTCGCCTCCGTGGCCCATGCTGTCCCCCAGGCGGATGAGACATTCCGCAAAGCCCTGGTATATGGTATCACAACGATTTGGACCCTCAGTGGCTGCTGCTAGGGGAGATACAAGGACTGGGGGAGAGGTGATAGGATGAGCCAGCCTGCCCCCAACCCCCAGGGGCTTGTTTACCTGGGAATGCTCTGGAGAGGTGACTCAGCTTAGAAAGGGCACCCTAGGGAACTGAGCAGTATGTCTTGGGATATACCTGCCTTGTTCCCTTCAAAGCAGAACCCTTGGGATGCAAGGGTCTGGAGAACATTGGTCCCAGGAATTGAGGTTTTTCCTCTAGGCTTCTGGAGCTCTAGGTCAGATGAGGATGGTCCATGGGAAGAAGCTAGAATATCGTGGTGGGGTTAAGGGTCTGGAAGTATGGGATCACAGACAGATGGGAATCTTAGTAACCTCCATGAGCTTTGCTTGAGCTTCTACCTCCTCCTCAAAGATAAGTTTATGTCTTGGATGAGGTTGAACAGGATAGAAAGAGGTCAAGATCCAGACCAGACCCTCACAGGGAACTTCAGAGATCCCATAGCCAGTCCAGGAATTTTCAGTAGCCATAGACTCCTTTTAAAAGAAGAGGGGCTGCAGAATGTTAGGGTTCTTCCTCAACCAGGGCTCAGCTCATGTTTTTTGTTGTTTTTTTTTTCCTGTATTGGAAATTGAACTCACAACCTCATGCTTGCCAGGTAGGTGCTGTGCTGCTGAACTATCTCCCTGACACTAATGCCTCACTTTTAATTCTGAAGCCACTGACATTTCTAGAAACCTCTTTAATTCCTTTACCTTAGCTCCCAGCTCTCACACAAATACCCAGCCTGGTAGGGGACTTTTAAGAAGGGTACAGCCTAAACCAGGACCCCCACACTCACCCAAAGGCACCAACAGCAACAGCTTCAGGGCATGGGGTGGCTGGCTCCAGCAGCAGCAGCAACCTGGGCAGCTACGGAGACTGTGCATTGTTCCTGGCTGGGAGCCTAGTGAAGGAGCTATGAGCGGCAGGAAAGCAGCCTGTCGGCCCAGCCCCCAAAGGGAGGGACCATGATTGGATAGAGGCTGGGGCGGGGCCTGAAGCCAGCTGACAGCTCCACCTCCAGCACCTAGACTGGCAAAGAATGGAGGGGACCCCATAGAGCAGAAAAGACCAGGGGCACACAGGGTGATGAGTAGCCCTAGGTCCCTTGCCCCAGAGTTTGAGAGGGTTATCTTGGCAAGATTATGCTCCGAAGGTGGGCGTACTCATACTGACCTCTTCCCCACTGGGAGTAGGGCAATTTCAGTTATATCAGACATACCAAACTTATACACATACTCCATTTTATTCAAAAAACATTTAATTGAATTCTCAATGTTTTTCAAAAACAAAAACAAAATCCAAATTGGAGGTAAAAAGGAACACAGAAAACTCAAGTGGTGTTACAATCTCGGTGTCATGCTCCAGAACCCAAGAAGGCACAGTACCTGTCGTGGGCCTAGCCTAACCCTGGTGGCTACCACAATCCATAGACCACAGCCACTGCATCCTGTCCATCCCTAAACACCCGAGGTGGAGGCCTGAGCAGGTAAATAGCTGACACAACCCCATCTTGGCCTAGGCCTGTCTGCTGGCCTTTAGCATCGTCCCACCCCTGCACAAGGCAGGCTTAGCTGCTAAGGGAGGCTGGGGGTCACAAGGCCATGTAGCATCAAGCTGAGACGTCGGGCTGCTTTCCCAAGTGAGTTGTGTGGCTCAGCCTGCAGGAACTGGAAGAGTTTCTGTCGAACTTGGGCCATTACTGAGCTCATATGGTCGCGAGTAATGGGGTCACTGTGGTCCAGATGCATCACAGCCTCTTCCAGGTAGCTGAGGGTAGGTTAAAAAGGACAGGCTACAGATAGAAATGCCTCCTGGTGGCACTACTGCAAAAAGGGATTGGTGGCAAGGGAAGCCTCTAAACCTCAGATGGATAGAAGTGGAGAAAATTAAGGAGAGGTGTCAGGTAGGAGTGGGTATTTCTGCTTTGAACTGCTCCCTCCCTATTTGTACTCTCCAGCTCATTTGCTAATGCCTCACCACCCTCACTTACCTGAGCTTGAGGTCAGTTCTAGTGCCAACGTCAGATGCCAACTGCTGGATGAGGGAAAGGAGCACAGGCTGGGAGAGTGGGCATGGTGGCTGCCCAAAAACCTGGGCTGGGTCCACAGTTTCACACACATACAGCACCAGGTTCAGGTCAGCAGCGGTCAGTGCCTGAGGGCAGAACAGGGCAGCAGCATTTGTAACTATTATCAGGAAGGAATGCCTGTTTGTCTGGTATGTGGCTTTGAGGAGGAAAACCACAAAGTGGGCTATTAAGAGCTCCAAAGGAAATTCTCAAGGACCTGGTGAGAGTACTATTGGATTATATGGTACCCTAGAAAATCAAAAGGTCAGAAAATACTCCCTGAGGATGGTGATCATTGGATAAAGTGAGTTGAAGAGGTCTGTAACAAATGAACAAGACAATAGCCTGGAAACTAAAGAGAACCAAAAACAGTTTTCTAGACAACCCAGAGCTTGGTAGAGTATATAGAATGTATGGTGGGTGAGCTTTGTCAGGAGATACTTGATTCTTCCCACTAGCACCAAACACAGTCATACCTGCTGGAAGGCCTGATTGAGGTGGCCCTGTTGTAGCAGTTGCAGGATATGAGCTTGCTGGGCATGGCAGTCAAGGTGGGAAGAGGGAACAGGTGTGCCTGCAGCAGAGCGCATGGCCTGCATGATGCTGGAGGTGACGGCAGCCTGCTGCTCCTTGAGTGCCACACTCACTTCACCCTTAACAATTCGCTGTACCTGTGCTAAAATTGACTCCTGCAGGCTGTAAAGAAAGGAAAATGAGGCAGAACTGGCTAGGAATACTAGCCTGGCTCTTTTCAAACCCACCACCTTGTCCAGAGTCCTGCTCACACACCTGCCCACAGCTACGTGTAACTGGTGCTGCACCTCAGCCCGAACACTGCTGGACACAGTGGCTGCCATCTGCTCTGTAGCACTCTGGAGGGTGCTAACCAGGCCCCGAAGCTGGGCCAGCACAGGCTCCCTGGCTTCCTGTTCCCGTACCTTCCGGCTCTTCATGTGGCTCTCTAACTGCTGCAAGTCTGGGGGGTTTACCATGGAGAATATAAGAGAAGCGACAGTAGAACACACCCCCTCCTACCTTGAGTCTTATGACTCTACTCACATTCCTGTGTGCCTAGCCGAAAACTATCATTAATCTGCTGGAACATGGCCTGACAGCTTTTCTCGAAGGCTGGCAGCACCACACTCTGAAAGGCTTCACGGTAGGCAGCTTGCATTGGCCCCTGTAATGTGTCTGCAGCAGCTCGGGCAATAGCATCTGTTAAGTTCTGGAGTAAAGTGAGGGACCCAGTTGAAAGCCCAACCTGACCTGACAGCCCCTCCCCTCCAATCCTGGGCCCCTATAGCACCTTGGACTTGAGCAGTTTGGAGATGTTCTCCTTCATACTGCCCTCCACAGCTGTGAGCTTGGTAGCCACTGAATTGTTCAGTTGGTTGGCCACAGGCTCCAGGCTCCTGGAGACACCTGGAAGGGGGAGACAGGAGGAGAGGATAAGAGAAGGGAGAGGGGAGAGGAGAGAAGGTGGGCTCAGAAAAGGAAGTTTGCCGGGCATGGTGGCGCATGCCTGTAATCCCAGCACTTGGGAGGCTGAGGCAGGAGGATTGTTGTGAGTTCGAGACCAGCCTGAGCTACAAAGTGAGCTTAAGGCCAGCCTGAACTGCACAGTAAGACCCTGTCTCAAAAAGACCAAAAAAAAAAAAGAAAAGGAAGTTTAACAGGTATCCTTCTCCCACTTGTCCCACCCAAATCTCCATGAAAAACTTACATGGAGGAACTGTCTTCTTGATCTCATCCCGTAAGCTGCGCTCTAGCCGCCCAGCCACAGCTGAAGACAATGCCTGGGATAGCTGCTGTGTAAGTTGCTCCTGTAACTGCCCACCCCACTGCTGTCCCTCAGCTAGTGCCCGCTCCAGCCGCCTCTCTGCATTTTAGCTAAGGAACAAACATAAGCATTTCCCATCACCTTTCCTAGTGTGTTCCTTCTAAGAATGGTGCCCCTGCCTCTCTGCCATCACCCATAAGGATACGTTCCTGCTCGTGCCGTGTCTCAAGGGCACGTTCTACATGGCCTGTGACCGTACTCTGCAGGCTTTCAAGTTGGTTACACAAACGCTGTAGTAGCTCTTCTTGGCTGTGCCGTAGCTCTGCCAGCTCTCTCTGCTGCTGCCAAATTAGTGCTGGCCAGTCCTCAGTGGGTTCTGACCCCTGTCAGTAGCACAAACAGTCACATGATGCCTCCTCCACCCATTCCCAGCCAATAGAAATGGGAGTGGCCCAGAGTCCCTCCCAGCCTCACAGGGTAGGGTCGGAGAGGCACAAAGGTGTTTGATCATTTACCTGGTGCTCTGTGAGCCGGGATCCCACTGCTAAATCCCTGCCATAGGCAAGAGGAACTTCAGGCCATGTCAGGCATCCTAGATATCACCCATCTCCCTGGCCCCAGAACCCCTCTCATACCCGTCATCCTTCTTGCTTTTCCTTTTGAGCTTGGGTGAAGTACGAGGAGATCCCTTGGACTTCCAGTCCTTAGCAGGCACCCGGGGAGTAGGGATTTTGGTTCCAAAGCCTGCTGAGGCAGAGGCAAGACTGGCCACCTCATCATCATGGTCACTGTGGAAAGGGCAGATAGTGTAAATGCATGCCCACTTGTTGACATTCTCTTGTGAAGGAACTGCTATAGGGTGATGCCCACCTTTGTTCAGCACTAGTGTCCTGGCTGTCAGGCTGTTGCAGCAGATGATAAGGTGGTCGGTGGAAGGCTAAGCTTTTGTGCTTTTCCTGGAGGCCATTCCTGGGGCTGAGGGGACAGGACAATTCAGCAGTGATCACTCTGAGGCCCCCTCCCACCAACATACTTTCCCCCTCCCAAGTTCCTTACCTCTCTGCCAGAGTGCTACAGGTCTCACGAGTAATGTCAGGTGCTGTAGGCCAGACCTGATTATCAGAGGTTGCAGCCTCCTGGGTCAAGGCTGCCTCCAAGAGAGAGGGGGTACTATGGCGATCACCATCCCCAGAGCTAACATCTAGGCTGAGCTGAGGGCCAAGCTCAGGCCCTGCCCGGGGCCGTGGAGAAAGCAGATGTAGTGCTGAGGCAGCTGAAGCCATACTGTCTGGTTCAAGGCTCTCTGGAGCAGATGAACCAAAGCCACGGGGCAGGGCCTCAGATGCAATCTCAGGGATGTCCTGGGACAGAGCAGTAGAAGCTGAGGAAATAACATCAGGGGAACGGGTGCGACTGGGGGAGGCCTGAGGGAGCCCCAGAGGCTCTACTTCCTGCAGCTCCAGGGACAGTGCAGAGGCAGCAGTAGATACCTATGGGTCAAAGGTAAAAAGCTTAGGTGTTAGGAGGTAGGGGCCCATAGAATTAAGGCACTGATATTATTCGTACTGAAATGGGATAGTGTCCATGACCTTTAGGAAAACATGGATAAGCTGAGGCAAAGGCTGAAGAAGGAAAATGCCAGTAAATTTCCCTGCTGATACCCACCAGCTACCCAGCACTTCACATCCATGTACACACATACCTGTCCAGACCCCTTAGAAGTCAACTTGTCAGCTGGACCTGGGACCAAGCTGGGAAGAAGGCTGCGTGGGCTTCCCTGTAGGCTGCTGCTGCTGCTCACTGTCAGGCCTCCATCCATCTGTAGCTTTGGGCTCAAGGTCAGCTCTTCAGGTGGTCTGGTGGTGGGAAGTCTGAGGTGTCAGCAGCCAGAGCTTGGCATTACCTCGCATTAGTCTCTGCTATCCCCTAGCTATAACCTTTACCTCACCTGGGCAAGGAGGGGTCCACAGTTGAGGTGCTGCTCATGGCAGACACAGCTGTAAGAGAGCTGCTGCTGCTGCTGCTGCTGCTGCTGTTGCTACCACTGCTAGGGGATGCAGTGATCTGGCGAGACAGAGAATGAGCTCTGTGACATATGGTCAGGGGATTTTCAAGTCCATGTAGGGGCTGGTGATGGGGCGTGTACCTGCTGTAGGGAGGCAGTGGGAGTCATGAAAGCATCAGGGGTCATCAACTTGGGCTTGGTCTCACTGCTTAGGCTCAGGAAATCAGCAGGTGCAGGGAGCTCCACAAGTCGTCGGAGATCAGGCTGGGAGCCATGAGTGGTTGACCCCAGGCCTTCAGAACCTAGTTCAGGCTGAGATTCTCCAAAGGCTGTGGGGAAAGCTGCCACTTTACTTAGATCTCTGATCTTACTCATTCCAACCTGTCTCCCTCTCATCTGTTACTCACCGAAGTCCTCATGGGAAGTGTGAGTAGAGAGTGGAGCCACCACATCAGGGTTCAGCTGTGGCTGGAATCGGATTTGAACATCTTGAAGTGCCCTATAGGATGAGAAGTGAGAAGAAAGTGCTCAAAGGGGCTAATGTCAGTAGAGTGGGAGAGGGACACAGAGAGTGTGCAGGGCCTCCCTAACATACTTAGTATGCACACAGAAGAGCTTGATGAGCACGCCAGCTGCAGACTCCATGGCACCAGTTCCATGGGAACCCTCTGAAAGGACAACTTGTATAATTAGGTCTCTGGCTCACTTTGTGCCTAGGCACCCCCCACCCCAATTTACAGTCTGGACCCTAGGGCATCTTACCAGCCCCCAGGCTGTCATTCTCCTCCTCAGCAGGCAGCACCTCAGTGTGTCTCAGCCGGCAGCGACTCACAACCTGGATCCCAAAGCTTAACACAGGATGAGTGAGCAGGAACTCTGAGATGGAGCTGAAGCAGGCACGGCCTTCTTCCTGGTTCTGCAGCAGCTCCATCACATAGAGGACCTACAAGGTGGCATATTCCCAGCTGAGCTAAAAGGCTGTTGGGCTACTGATGTGTTAAATACTTAGCTCTTGCCATAACACTGGCTCTGCCCAGGATTCCCCTTGAAAGCCTACCTTCCGTTGTACATCACTGAGAATGAGGTATTCTGCTGAAAGATCCAAGCAAACCTTGAGGCTGGGGGGGACACTAACTGAGCTGAAGATATCTGGGGAGAAGCTAGGCAGCCAAGAAACAAACTAAATGAGACTAAAACTTCAAAGAAGCCATAGTTCAACCCCCACCCCTACCTCCTCTCAATCTCCCAGCCTCTGCTTACCGAATAGTCTGTAGGCAGGTCCAGGATACTGTACACCACATCTTCAGTTCACGATTCTGGTCAGCGCCAGTAATGAGGAACCTCCAGAAAGGGACCCTGCAAAGCAACAAGTAATTGCATGGTTGGCTGGATTCCCAGCTAGGTGCCCACTGTCTACCTACTACCCCCTGGGCCTGCCCACTCACTCACTCAGGGTCCTGTTTCTTATGGTTGTCACAGAACAGAAGACAAGAAAGGGGCCGTCCATCATGAGGCTTCCATTCATGTAGACACCTACAGGCAGGCAGATGAAAAGCTTGAGAGAGTGATCCATCTGGTTCCCTTTCTGGGCAGATCTGAGTCTTTCAGGCCCTGCCATACCTTGGCTCATCTTGCCCCTCAATGTAGATCTGCCAGAACTTGACAAAGCCATCATGACTTGCAGTAGCCAGGACGGTTCCATCAGGAGAGAGGGCTCCTTCACTTAGGCACTGGGAAGAACCCAAAGAGCCTTACTACCAGTCTAGAGAAGAGAATGACCTCTTTCCAAAGGAAGGTGGTAGTAAGCTATGCTGACCACGGTGAACTCACACACATCTGCACAATTTGGTTAAGAGTGAGTTCCATGGGTGAGATCATTTTGTGCTTAGAGTAGAGATACAGGGAATAGATGAGGGGTATAGGAAGAAAGGGAGGACAAAGAGGCAATCAGCTGTAGGCCTACCGTGCTGTGGCCTTTTACCACAATGAAGCCCTGCTTGACTTGGCTGACATCCACAGGCCAACTGCTATGGTTAGAACGGAGCATATCCAAGTCCCACACCTCAGCCTAGAGGAACAGGGAGGTGTTAAGCCCAAGCATACAGTATGATTGATTTATTGCTTCTTGTACCATGCCCAACCTCCTTACCCGGTCTTCATGCAACAGGGCCACAGTTGGGCTGCTTTCCTCACAACAGTCCTCACTTTCCTCAGCAATGAAGGGGCACCAAATAATCCTTCGGAAGTGGTTTAGTGGTGAGCCCTCTGGCTGCCGGATATGGACTAAGATTTCTTCTCTGAGCAGAATGTTAAGGACTAGGTATGTGGATGATAAAATCTGTCTGGCAGCCCCTGCTCTGCCCACCCATTTTCAGTTTCCATGCCCAGGAATGGATACTGAATTTTGCTATTAACCAAAGCCAAACGCCACACAAACAGGTTGCCTGCCTCATCTAAGCAGGCCAGCTGTGGAGAGTTGAGGTGTGCAAAGGCCAGATCAGCCACACTTCCTGTGAAGCCCTTGAGCAGGATCCGTTCTGAAGTGCTAACACTGATCACTCGCACCATTGCTGAGCCATTATTTGCAGCTGGAATCAAAAGATCAGGAGGCTAAGAGTAGGCAGCCAGTCGCACAGAGAAGTCCTGCCCTTGCTGCCTCACTGCTACCAACACAGTCTAAAGCCTGGTTTTCCCACCCTGCTCTTTCTCAGTGGAGAGAGACCAGGTAAGATCTTGGTTCTTTTTTTTTTTTTTTTTTTTTAATGTATTTAGTACAGGGTCTCACTATACAGATTGGACTTATAGTGATCCTCCTGTTTTCAGCCTCCCAAGTGCTAGGATTATAGGTGTGTGACACCATGCTCAGTCTCAATCACCATCTCAGCACGCCCTAGGGGCGGGGCCGGCACCACTTATGGTGCTAGGGATCTAACCACCAGTTCCTGAGCACTGCTAAGCATGTGCTTTAGTCCACTAAGCTATTTGGCTGGCCCAAGATCTCTGTTCTACCTCTAACATCTGAGTGGGCTGAGTGGACCAACACTAGATCTCAATTTCTGGCCTTCTAGTATAAAACAATTCTTGCCCTTACTCACCTCGAATAGCATATGCCAAGAAGGAGTTAGATACTGCAATCAAGTTGCCATAATAGTACTTCTGCTCCCAGTCATATTTGGCAACAGGCTGGATTTTTACCTGAGAATCCAGAGTGAGGAAAGTTGAAGAAGTGGAGGACTGAAGTAATTTCCCAGACATTAAGAAATCCCCAACAACCCTAGGGATGGGAAAGGTCACAGATGCAAGCCCAGGAGCCCATGGCAATCTCCTGGGCCAGATTCCTACAAACTTACCATCCAATACTGGCTTCCTAAAACTAAAGCCAGCATACTACTTGTGACAGCATGTCCCTCACACAAACTGGCAGGATGGGAGAGAAAGTGGAGGCTAGGTGTGCTTTTTTTTTTTTTTTAAAGAGTCAGAATAACTTTATTCCCTTTGGGTCAGGTGAAGTTAGAACTTCTGAAACTGTTTCTTGGTGCCGGAGGCCTTGGTGACCTTAAGCACGCTGAAGCGCACTATCTTGCTCAGGGGCCTGCACTCTCCCACTGTGACGATGTCGCCAATCTGGACATCCCTGAAGCAGGGAGACAGGTCCGCCGACATGTTCTTGTGGCACTTCTCAGAGCAATTATATTTGCAATGTAATGGAGATAGTCTCGGCAAATGGCAGTGGTCCTCTGCATCTTCATCTTGGCCACCATGCCAGACAGGATCCGCCCCCGGATGGAGACATCGCCGATAAGGGGCATTTCTTATCAATATAGGTGCCCTCGATGGCCTCTTTGGGGGTCTTGAAGCCCAGACCGATGTTCTTGTAGTACCAAGGGAGCTTCTCTTTGCCAGTTTCTCCCAGAAGGACCCTCTTCTTGTTTTGGAAGATAGTCAGCTGCTTCTGATAGGCATGCTCTGTCTGAATATCCGCCATCTTCCCAACGGGCTGAAAAAAAACTAGGTGTACTCTTATATACTATATAGGCTACAGCATCCTGGTACCTACCTTGTTGCTCCCCCGAGCCTTGCTTGAAATGCTGGAGTCACTGCTGGCCACAATCTCTACCTCCTTGGCCAAAATGCCAATGCAAGTAGAGCTGTCATCTCCAGGGAGGCAGCTGGAAAGAAAGGTGCATAAACTTTCTCTCAATGGGAGAAATAGAACAGAAGACATAGCCATCTCATAGAGACACATGCCCCAAAGACAGCATTACCACCACTGCCATCTTCCAGATACTCACATGACCTGCTTTTCCTGTAGGTTAATCGGTGGCATGGTCCGAAGACCAGGTTTGTTTGCTGAGGTACCATCACCTGAGCAGAGGTGGTCTGAGACCAAGAGCCCATTGAGGTCCCCATTGTAGGCACTGGATTGCCGCCGGCTCTCGGCACTGGAGCCTGGAGACAGACAACCAAGACAAAGCTGTTACCACCAGCCAAGGTTGTTCTACCTGCCCACTAGCCCCTCCTTCAGGGCTTCCTTCCATACCATAAAATGGTCTAGAAACATTTAACTGAGTACGGCATATCTGTGCGAAGAAGGTTGTTTGTCTCTCTTTCCACAAATACTGATAAATAAATAAATAAATACATACATACATACATACATATATATATATATATATATATATATATATATATATATATATGTATGTATGTATAAGCACAAAGCTCTTCTACCTGGAGAGGGGTACAAGCCATCAAAGATAATCTGTTGGGGGTGGGCCTATAGCTTTGTGGTAGGCTGCCTGACTAGCA
>PVKA01029122.1:0-28630 GCA_004027165.1 Ctenomys sociabilis | reverse complement strand
TAGTAGTTGCCCTTTGGCCTACCCCTCTTAGTTACTCTAAAAAAGTCACATATTCTCAAACCCCTCCTCCCTTTGTCTTCAGGCTTAAAACCCAGCCCACAGTCAGCTCGGGGCTTCTCTGTTCCTGCGTGTTCAGTGAGCCCCATGCATGCATGGAAAATAAAATCCCCTTGTTTTTGCATGAGAGGATGTCTCTTGGAGTCTTTCTTCATGCGATGGGCTTCTCAGGCCTAACATTTCAAACTCTTATAGAAGAAAGGTATGGCTCCATGAATTTGGAACAGTGGCTCAAACATGTATTTATTAACATTGCTGTGTATGATTTTCAGAGCCTTGACAAGAATGCTGAAGAGTCCAAAATTTTCACATGCCTGGGAAATGGAAACAGAGCATCTGTGTCTAGCAGTCTTATAACTGTAAAGACTGGTAAACAATCTGTTATTGTTTTATAAATATTGTTTATTTTAATGAAGCTAGTATACACATATCCATTTAAAACCCATATCCCAGTCCAAAAAGTACAAACAAAACCAAAAGGAGCAGTGTTCTGTTATACATACATCTGCGTAACTTTATTAATTTTGAATGAAAATTAACTTTTCTGGAATCTTCTGACAAGATTTTTAAAAATCCTAACCACTTTTCAGTGAATCCACCATTGGAGCTGATTGATCTCTCACCATGTCTGTCTCATCTGGACACCTAAGCTCATCTTCCTCTTCTTTTTGGTCCAGACCCTCAGATTTTAAGCTTCAAGTTAAGGAAAGGTCACTTTTCCACAGTTTGGTTCTCTGAAAAACTTCCACCTCCTACTGAAAGTTACAGTCCAGGAGTGGAGCAATCACAAGCTTGAACTTCAGGGTCACCTGAAAAGCCACAGGAACAATCGCATGGGTCGACCTTATAAGCCTGAAAATTCACAGTCCTGAAATCTGCGGCCTCCCTGCACACACAGGTAAGTTTTAAAAAGCAGAAGACAAAATGTGAAGAAAACTGAGGTTTGATCACCAAAAATCAATGATGGAAACAATGAATAATGAGCACTAGAATTCAAATTACTGGATGTTTTAAAGAGATGGGATGCCAGTTTTCATTTCCATTTTGAACATCACATTACAAAAGAACAATTTTTTTTTAAATAAAAAAGATTGAAGGAAAAGAAAAAGAATAAAAAGAATATCTAAACTGTTGAATGACCCCCCATTTGTTCCTGATAAACTTCAATCACATCTTCCTCCATTCCCAATTCTTTTGGAATATGATTATCAGCAATTCTCTGACCTTTCAAGAGAAACCTGTGAATTCATTGGATCGCCCTGTCTTTGACAGTATGATTCTTTGAGTTTCTTGAGATGCGTTAAGAATGGTAATATGCATAACAAACTACATAACAAATATTCACACTTTGAAGTGAATCTCACTGCTATCCTGTCCAATGACTTTGAGTTTAATGTAGTCACCTTCCTTCTTCTCTCCCAAGTCCTCAGTTGATGGTTTTGCTTCCTGATCAGACGTGGTGATGGTTGCTTCCCCCAGGTCTCCACAGCAGCAGCCCCAGGGCGGCCAAAACCTCTCTCCCTCTGGTGTTTACAATCCCGTCTAACAATCAGTTATTTATAACAGTTTGTTATGCATATTACTATTGTTAAGCAGTTTAATAGTTTCAACAAATTTGATTACCTGGTATAGACTAAGTGCTGTTTTTTTTATCAATAGATAATCCATTCAAAAAGTTTTAAATATATTGTTAAATTCATGTATAAGCAAAATAACTTTAAAAAGTAGTTTAGTCTTAGCCAGGAGGGGTGGTACATGCCTGAAATCCCAGTGCTAAGTGAGCATAGCTTTCAGGTAGGAAGATTCTAATTTCAAGCTCAACCTGGGCCATTCAGTAACTTGCTGAGACCTCTACCTCCAAGGACAAAAAGTCTTAAATATATCCTGATTAATTATACATGAATTTAACAATATATTTCCCATAGTAACACTGGCTGTGAAAGTTGGCTTTTATACTGTGCATGCACAAATTTTATTTTTCTATGTATTCACCTTACATTGAATTTAGAATATTAATGAATTTTTCAGGGCTGTCTCCTCTCTCTCTAGAATTTTTCTTTTTAAAAATTTGGTTTATGGGGCCAGGCAGATGGTTCAATGGAATAAGCGCTTGCCTGGCAAGCACAGGGGCTTGAGTTCAACTCCTAGTTCTGCCAAAAGAAAAAAAAATTAGTTTAGATAATTTAGACAATAGATATCCTAGAATAATAATTATCATTCTTGAATTATAGTATGAATAAATTCAAATTTGCATCACAAATTGCTAAAAATTATCAAAAACATTACATATTTGATACAGTTAGGAAAAATAAGCCCAGAATTTTTGGGTCTTGGTTTCTATCTCTAATGAGCAAGCATAAATGCATCTTTCTCTTGTTGTTAATTTTTTTCTAGGTATTAAATGAGTCCCATAGCTTTTTAATGAAATCATGATGTGAAATTAAAGAGTTATATTGTAAAGCTGTGTGTCATACCAGACAAAACATAAAGCATTGTCCTTCCACACTGGCCCCAGAACTCCTGGGGTGCCACGTAGGCCACTGAAGCCAGGTGTGGCGGTCCACACCTGGAATCCCAGTGCTGGCGAGGCTGACGCAGAATGCTCACTATAGTCTGAGTTACACAGCAAGACCCTCAATCAAGTAAACAAAACATTAAAAATTAAAAAAAAAATAAAGCATTGGTTAAAGAACTATAAAATTCACAGCCCCCCAGTAGTTTGCATAAGAATATCATGGATTATAATAAATCTAAATATACTATTTGAAGCCAATTATGATTAAAGCTAAATTTAAGATAACTAAACCAATACAGAGGGATATGCTTATGAGAATGTAATTCTCTTCTATTACTGGTGCTTTGCTATATTTTGGTAAAGATCAAAAAAAGTATGTGAAATAAGAACATAAAAAAATACTGTTCTGTGTCAGCAATTTTAACATTTGTGCTCATCTACATGATGGGTGTGATACCAGGTTCCAATAACTCATCCCATAATTCCTACTGTAAATTTGTATTTTAGCCTGATAGTACCTGGCTGTGCCTCTCAGTAGCTGTGCTTGAGGGATGCAGGGAGTAATCTTTGTGTTTACCCACTTGGTATGAACAAGGTGTGTGCACGTGTGTCCAAGTGTCAAACTGGGAGCAAAATGTTTCCCCACATTTATGCTCTGCCTAACAGGTTTTGCATATGTGTAGTGGAGCATCATGGGGAGGGGGAATACACCCACACCATTCTTCTGCTATATAAACACGCACTTTACCCTAATGGAACATGGGTATGACGCACAGTAGCTGTGCATGGGGAAAGAAAAATCCCATTCAGCCACTTGGAAGATGAACAGCAAAGTGCATACAAGAGATCCAAAGCACAAACAGGTAAGGTTTACTTGTAAAATAAGCATTGCTAAATTTCTGTGCATTTAGGGTTTATTTGGTACTAGGATTTGAACTGAGGACCTGTGCTTGCTAGGCAGGTGCTATACCTCTAGCTCCAGGATTCTTAAAAAGGGCTTCTTTTGATTTTTCTGGTAGAAGTAGCTCACTTTAGCACAATGGCACATGAAAAAATCAGATTTCTCAGTTTTGGAGGAGGCTGTGAAAGTGAATCATTAGCTCATTCATAAGTGAATGATGAAGATGATAATGACTTTGATGCTGGCCTGTGAGCCAAAGGTCCTGTGGAGCTGAAATGGAGCAAGAATCAATAGATACAGACACAGAATGTAGACCTCCTTGGCTTAGATGATAAAGGAAACAGTAATGTAAGTACATATTTGACAAGTTAAAGTGGTACAAAATGATCAAGCAGCCAAGTGGAATGATTTGATGATAGAGCTAGGCTCAATAGCATAGTGAGGGTCTTGGCAAGGGTGAAACCTATTGGATGCAATGCCAGAATTGCTAGTCAATGTTAGAAATTATTTGTAACAGATGAAATGCTACAAGATGTTGTACAAATACACAGATGCAGAAATATAAGTAAAACATTCTAAGTGCACCAATAGCTATGCTAAAAGTATCCTGGGGCTGGTGAGGTAGCTCAGTAGTCTGAAGCACTCACTTAGATCAACTTAGGCAGAGGGCAGAGACATAGGTTCAATCCCCTGGCACCACATGCCTTACAAGCCCCACCCCCAGGGTGGGCTGAGCTGGCCACACACATACAAAAATAAACACATGCATAAATAAATAAAAATAAAAATATCATTACTGTGACATCCCACTAGCTAGACTGACAGCATTCATTTATCTGCTATATTTAGTAGCTCTTCTCATGGTCTTTGCAGGAATGTAAAGGACTTATGAAAAGGTGATGGGTATGGTATTAAGGTTTATAGAATAACAGTGACCCTGGGGATATTTGGTTTCCTTCAAGGTTGTCTGAGATTTGATGGCAAAACCACCTCCCAAGAAAGAAAAAGAACTGATAATTTGGCTGCTATCTATTCATTGTCAGAGAGATCTGTGGGTAATTTTCAAAGACTTTATACACAATCTGAATGCATGACTGCTGGTGAACATCTTGCTGCATTTCATTGCTGCTTTAGCTCCAGTTAGTGTACTTCCCAAAGCCTTCAAAATATTGCATAAAAATGTATGTCCTTGTAGATGTGAAGACTATGTTTTCAGTTTAGAAGTTTGCCCTGCAACTCAGCCATCAGGTCCTTGTTCATGTAGTAATAAACAAAATGATGTTATGAATGCACTTATTGTTTCTAATCAGAATGTGACATTTAACAATTGGTTTTGTTTTCTACTGATGCTGCAATTGCTACCAGAGCACAAGTTAACCAATGTAGGAACTGTACGCAGGAACAAAGCAGAAATTTCAAATGAAATGTAGCCATTTCGAGACAGAGAATTGTATCGTACAACATTTGGAATTCAGAAAGATTTACATTAGATTTGTAATGGAAAAGAAATATAAACTGGCACAACACTGCACTGTGATGGAAGAATTGATCGGGAAACTTTGAGATAATGGGAGCCTGAGAGGGAAACTTCCTGCACCAAAACCAAAGGTAGAGAGGATGTTGTTGATGAGTTATGTAGCAGCTCTGCCATCGCTGGAAACACAAGGTATTGGCTATGGATGTGTTTTACTTTAAAGATCCTAAGCATGTGCAGCATAAATATTTTTATAGTTTACAGAGAAAATAATAAGTGCAAAATACCACAGACAAATGTTCTTGGAGTATTGAAACTGGGTTTGTAAGAGATCATTTCCAGTAGAGGAAAAATAAAGTGTTTCTGCCCATGAAGCTGCAAAAAGATTGTGAAGCACATTGGTGAGCTGGTGAGTGAAAAGTCAGGTGCAGAAAAGCCAGAAAGATGTCAACTGTGTCCTACAAGAAAGGACAGGCAAACCAAATGTGTGTGCTGTCCGTGTAACACTTGTGCATGGAGCATGCAGTGGTCATGTGTGAAGAGTGCTTTGCATGTGACAGTTGAAGCAAAGATCATTTCTGTGGTAGACGTTTGTTTGCATTTACATTGTAGTTCACGTATTTTTTTATTTCTAATGTTATCTTTTAGTTTTTTCAAGCAAATATACAGTTGATGTAAAAATGTTGATGTCTATTCTAAACACTAGTTACATATTTGATATTTTATTTTATGGATATCTTATTTTTTTGCTAAAAAACATTTTTCTATGTTATACCACATAGCTCCTTATCAAAAAGGAAGGCCAGAGGGATACCAATAATGATCTGTACTTAGCTTTTATTTTAAAGCTAAGTACATATGCTGTCAGGGCGAGCAGAACACGTGCCAGAACGTGCCCTGGGCATTGTGAGGACTACCTGGGGTGTGGCAATTGAAGTAAATATTATTTTTGTTGTAGAGTTTCATTGGTATTTTCATTGTATTTCATATAGGAATCTACATCTGATGCTATAGTTTAGATGTTGTAAGCAAGTACACAGCTAATGTGAAAATGTTGATGCTCATTCTATATGGGTAATACATGTCAAGAATTTAATAACCTATTTTATTTGTACTTATATACCTATTCAGTACACACTACACAATTTAATAAGAATCTTTTGATAATACTGCAAGATCAGCAAGATGTGAAGAATGTTCTATTGAAAGGCCAGGAAAGAGAAATACATATCTTCTCAGTGCAATTGATATGTTTATGGAATGTGCCATTGCCATGCGCGAAGACTGTGTTTAGTGTGATAACTGAAGTAAAGATTATTTTTTGTAGAGCTCAATAGTATTTTCATTGTAATTCATATAGGAATTTATTTCTGTTGTCTTTTTTAGACTTTGTACCTCCAAAACCAGTTGATGTTAAAAATTTTGATGTTTTTCTATAAACAATATTAGAACCTTAATACTGTGCTTTTGGAGATACTTTTTCTGGTAAAGTACTCATTGTCTAATATAATAAAACTAATAAACTTAAAATTAACAATCCACTGATATAAATATTCCATATACTAAAGGTCAGTATTATATACTCATGAGGATGCACCTTTATGACAAAATTGACATAACTTTTATCTCCGTTTTTGTCTTGCCAGAATAGGAGTGATCTTGCTGCCATTTGAGCACACTTGTGTCTTAAAAGACAGGCCTACTTACTAAGAAAACCGTTCTGAATGGGGCAATAGTTTTACCTGTGAGAAATAGTACATGGGAATGTTGCCTTTTATGTGCCGTCTCTTTATTGAACCACTATTGCACCTTTGGTACCTTACAAGCAGGAAGCATCACATTTCTCCATATCCTCACCAACACTTAGTATGTTTGACTGTTTTTTTAATCTTTGTTTTTGTTTTGAGACAGGGCCTCACTATGCAGTTTAGACTGGCCTTGTAGCCCCCCAGGCTGGTATGAAATTCACAGTGATCCTCCTATCTCATCCTCCCAAGTATAAGAATTACAGGCATGCGACACCACACCTGGTTCTGGGGCCAGAATGGCATGCGGGACCAGGGATTGAGCTCCAGTACTTGTGCTTGTGAGGTAGGTCTTATGCCTCTGAACTTTTTCCCCAATCCTTTGACTGATTTTTGATAAAAGAGACACTTTTAAGTGTGAGATGGTAGCTTATCGTAGTACAGAGACTCATTACACACATTGGGCTTGTAGTGATTCTCCTGTTTTCAGCCACCCAAGCACTGGGATTACAGGTACATATCACCATGCCTAGTCTCAGTGGCTGTCTCAGTGCCCCTGTGGGGCAGGGCAGGCAGGACAGGCAGGACAGGCCAGGGATCGAACCCTGGCCATTGAGCTCTGCCTAAGCAGGTGCTTAAGTCTGCTGAGCTGTCTGGCTGCCTCTTGTAGTTTTGATTTTTATGTCTCTAGTGGCTCACGATTCTTCATATGTGTATTGGTCATTTTTAGATCTTTGTTATAGAAATGTCTTCTAGTTAACTGCTCAGTTTTAAATTAAGTTGTAGTTCTTTCTATATTATGAATACTAATTGCTTATCAGATGTATGATTAAAATATTTTTTCTTATTCTCTGTGTGTTTTATTTTTACTCCCTTTATAGCATCCTTTGATAATTTTTTTAAGTTTGATGACATTATTTTATCTATTTTTTTCTTGTTGCTTATGCTTTTTTACATTACATCTAAGAAGTTGTTGAACCCAATATCAAGAAAGTTTTCCTGGTGTTTCCTTCTAAGAGTTTTATAACCTTAGATCTTTGACTCATTTGGAGTTAATTTTTGTATAAATTATAAAAATTCAGCTTTGTTTTTTTGCATGTGGTTGTATAATCTCTCCAGCATCATTTGTTAAAAACACTGTTCTTGAACAAGTGTGATGGATCATACCTGTAATCTCAGAGCTCTGAGATGCTGAGGCAAGAGGGATAAGTGCTCCTTCCCTGGCAAGCACAAGGGCCTGAGTTCAATCCCCAGTTCCGCTAAAAAAAAAAAAAAAAAAAAAAAAAAAGATTGGGATTTTGATAAGGATTGCATAAATCTATAAAGTGCTTTGAGTAATATTATCCTCTTAACAATATTAAACCTTCCAATTCATGAATCTGGTGTATCTTTCACTTATTTAGACACTTAATTTCTTTTGGCAATGTGTTGTAGATTTTAGTACAAGGTTTTTTTTTTTCCCTCCTTGATCCAAGTATTTGATTAGGCTCTAAAATTCCAGAATAATTCTTTTAGACACTTTCTGCCAGCGCAGAAGTTATTTAGATGGAAGGATGGATTCTTGGATCTTCCTACTTCACCATAACCTAAGATCATACTTCCCCAAGAGCTGGGTTTCTTTTTCACCTTGGTCACCTCTTCTAGCCTATTAAATCTTTGTTTCTGTAAGATTCAGAGCAAATAGATAAATATTATTTGGAAGAATTGGCTTCATATTGCTTCAAAGTCACAGGCTTTACTCTTGATTCTGATTTTGAATTACTACACAGAAGTAACATGACACACTTGTGTAGTTAAAACAAAAAAATCTGAGTATGGGTGTAGAGATGATTCAGTGAAATTGTATTTCCTTCCTAAACACATAAATCCAACTTAGGCAAAGCTTTCAAGACACTATGACTCACCATTTTTAATGTTACATCTAAAAGCTACAAATGATTCATTAAAATTTTTCATTCTAAATCAGTAAAACAATGTTTGAAACATTTTTGTTTCATTTATTCTCTTTCCCAAGCGAATATTTTTTGATCAGCCAAGCACTGGCTTAGTGAAAAAGAAACACTGACCTTCTGTCCTACATTTTGCCATCTTTTCTCTTCCTGTTATAATGATCTTAAATCTAGAACATTAAAAAAATCAGGGAGAGAACTGTATCACAATATTTCTAGGAAGTAAAGTTTGCAGCTTTATCGCAAAGATAGAGATACTTTGGAGCTTTCTTCCTATTTGAAGATAAAACATTCATTTCACATTTAAAAAAAAAAATGTTCCCAATAGCTTCTTTTTCAATTACTAAATATTTCCAACGTTCAAGTTATAAGTCAGCTATCCAATCATTAATATCTGTTTCAAGATGTTCTTAATTCATGTTTTACTTCTGAACAAAATAACAAAAACGATGTTGAGGGGTTAATATTATGCTTCATGAAAGATCTGTTAATTTGTTTTCTTTTCATTTAAACAAAGATTCTCTCTGGTCATGGCATCAATAGACATCTTCTAACCTAAAAACTAGGTTTTCTTTTTCTTGCTGGAGGGCCTTGTCAAATTGAGGACAATCACCATGGTAAGGGCCCGTCAGCCATACTTTCTTGCCAGTCCTTTGCCTCTGTTTGCTCTGGCTTGTTAGAGAAAGGCTTCTAGAACTCCCTCCCTCTTGGGCTCCCTGAGATTCCATTTTAGATTTAGCTTCTGTTTTACTTTACCTCCAGGTAGAAGAGCAAAGATCTATTTAAACTGTATCTTTGGGAATTTTCTAGGTTAAAAAAAGGGGGGGATGGAATTTCAAGCACTGAATATAGAAAATAAGATCAGTTGCCCCTCTTAAGTACAGTGCCCCCATGAAAACTGTCCCCCCTGAAAACTGTCCCCATGAAAACTGTCCCCATGAAAACTGTCCCCCATGAAAACTGTCCCCCATGAAAACTGTCCCCATGAAAACTGTCCCCATGAAAACTGTCCCCATGAAAACTGTCCCCATGAAAACTGTCCCCCATGAAAACTGTCCCCATGAAAACTGTCCCCATGAAAACTGTCCCCCATGAAAACTGTCCCCATGAAAACTGTCCCCTATGAAAATTGCCTCCTTGCAGTGCCTGCTGTTTCTTTCTCTTTATAGAGTGGGGTAGTCTCTGACTCCCTGCTTTCCATAGGAGCCCATGTCTCCACTCAGAAGCTCAGTTAGCAGCAGAGAGGTCCTGGCCCAGTCGCTCTCCTGCAGGCCAGGCCAGCTGTGCACTTCTCCCTGCTGTCACCCCGCCCCATTGTTACCCCTCCCAGTCATCACCCCTCTCCCACACGTGCGCCTTTCTCCTCTTCCCCCCTGTGCCTGCCTTTCTCAGAAGTTAGCTTACGAAGCAAAGTTGTAACTTTGAATTCCTGTTTTTCTAGCCACCCTCATGTGACAGGATATCTCCTTACTGGAGGGTTTTCCTAAATTCAGGAGCCCTTTAAAAGGGACAGCTTCCTCCAGCCTCCTTTTCAGCTTGAGGACCTGGGCCAGGCTGGGGGCACTGTCAGGGCCCTGAATGTTTCTTTTGCACATTCTCCTTTCCATCTGTGGGAGAAAAGGATAAACCCTGGGCCATGAGGCTGTTCCTGCTCCTGAGCTTTGTCTCTGTCATTCCTGTTGCTGTGCAGCTCCTGGGTAAGTCCGCTGTGAGGTGGGAACTTCACAATGATGCAGGGGCACGGGTGCACTTTGGGGTTAATGCTAAGAGTCCCATCTGCACCTGTGAAAGGAGACCCTTGTGACCCCTGCACACAAGTGCATTCCCAGTCTGTACCTGGCCTCTGGTTTTAGGAACCCAGCTGGATGGCTGCTTCCCAGGTGACAGGTGCTGCCTGAAGGAGTGTCCTGTCTTCAGCTTTCTCCTTGACTTGTGCAAGGATTTCCTGCTCTGTGGTTAACAGCTCACCCTGTTTGCATCTGGCTTCCAACAGTCGTTTTCTGAGAGCCTGGACTGAGAGGTGGAGGAAGATTGTTCTCCCCCTCCAGGGGCAGAATCATCCAGCAACTCCCTTTGTGCCCCAACTTAATGAGATTCGCACACTTGTTTTTTTCCTGGGAACCATTTATATCTCTTACAGCTGGGAGGCTCATCCTTATCTGCTTTCTAAACTGGTCAAACTGTCTCATAAGCAGATGTTTTCAGTTTTTAATTGTGCTTTGTCAGAAGATGGGTGATTGCTTGTTAGGTGCACATTCAGAGCTTTTGAAAGCCTTAAAAATGTTAATGAGTCTTGCTTTTTCTTGGACTCAACCTGCTTCAGCTTCAGGAAGAGTGCCTGGGAGAATTTTCTTTCCCATTTCTATTTCTGAGCTATTTCAGGAGACTCCAACTCGGGTGCTTTTTTATTGTTGTTCCCTCTTTATTTCCACCCATTAACTAATATGGAGCTAAGTTTGTCCCAAGGGCCCCACTGAGAGCCCTGCTGTGACAGTGGCCAGGAAGCTCCCTGTGGAGAGTGTTTGACAACAGAAAAGACTCAATGCTGTTAAGTATTAAGAGTAATGATGGTCAAATTATGAGTGACGGTTGCCTGGTTTGTACAGTGTGTCTGGCCCTTGCTAGCTGTATGATACTGAGAAGTGAGTTCTGGTTGTTATGCCTTAATTTCTGTGTCTGTAAAATGGGAAGAATAATATTTCCTGCCCCATGAATTATGGTGTTGACTGGAAGAGCTATAGACGTTGGTTTGGGCGCATGACCCAGAGTAAGTGCTTGCTAAGCATGAACTGTTAAAAGAAATGGCTTTGCCCCCTTCTGCAACAGTAGTTAGTTTTCCAGTAAGAGCAGTATGTTAAGGAGCAAAAGGTGAAGTTTCTCAAGAAAACATGGTGAAGAGAGATTACTGGGGGTCAGGGAGTCTGGGCTATGAAGCGGCCTTCCCAGCTGATGGGGGTTGCTGGAGAAAGATCTCTGGAAATTGGACTTGGAAAGGCTGTAGTGTGAGTGAGGCCCTTCCTTGTCTCTGTTGTTTCCCATGTTTCTATCTTGTGCCAGAGAATTAACATATTCTCCAGCCCTCTAAGGTGGAAATTGACCTGAGAAAATCTAAGGGTTGTATTGTTCCAGATAAAGTAGCCTGTTGAGGTGTAGGAAGCCCCTCATCATCAGGCACCTTCAGACAGATACCGGATGAATAATGTGAGACCTAGACCCTTTAACCTAGTCCAGTCTGGCAGGAACAGCTGCATGCTACAGCTCTGTTTCAAAGAAAAAGAATGAAGCAGGCCAAGTTGATGTATTATTACACTAGATTTTATTTAGCTCAGTAGGGTCAAAATAAGACCAATGTTTAATCAATGTAAAAATTATTGGGATATTTTCACATTCACTTTTAAAAACTGACTCCTTTCACAGTACTGGAAAAGGTGAAGCAGGAGGGTTGGGAATATGAAGCCAGCCTGACTCACACAGCAAGGCCTTGTCTCAAAAGAGAACAGAATTAAATATGGTATAAATTGTATACTTGCAGCATGTTCAGTTGACAGTAGCCTCATTCTATGCCAGTAATCACGTGCCCATCGCAGACAGTACAGGTCCAGTTTCCAGTTGGTTTTGTGTCCTGGCTTCAGGGCATTTGAGGAAGAAGTGTTTCTCAACTCTCTTGGGAATTTTTGCCTCCTTGAAACAGCAGAATGCTTCACTCTGACCAGTGTCTTCCTCTCCTTGGGCACAGCTGTTGGGGGAGAGAGGGCAGCATTGAAGAAATATTTGCTGGGAGAATCAAAAGCAAAGAAACAAGCAAAAGAGGACAAGGGGGCCCTTCCAAAAATTTTTGTTTTGCCATGAGTCTCAGTTTACCTTTGCTTAGCCCAAGTAGCGTAGGAGGAGAGGGATCTGGGGAAAGTGAGTGGAACGGTTTTCCTTAGCAGATCAACGCACAGGTGGATCTCCAGGCTTGCGTCCCTGGCTTCCGGCCCATCAAGTAAACCACAGGAAGCTCTCCTTACTTCTGGTCAACCCAGAACCTTCTCTTTCACCCCTACAGGGGGCAGCACAAGCAGGAAACCAGCAGGGTGGACAACTTCAAGAAGGGCTGTGCACCAGTGTCTGGGAGTCCAGGCCAGTTCGCAGAGGGCCCCTTGTCCTTCTCACCCTGCTGTCCTTCAGCCCTTGCTGCCAACACCAAGGCCTCGGGGGATTACGGCTGCAGTAGAGATGTGGTAGAGGTGGGTGCCACGGTAGAGACGTTTAGCATAGAAAGAAGAGGATTTGGTTTGTGAGCAGCAGTGTGGTGGTGAACAGATACGCTGACTGCAGAAGGAAAAAATAAAGGGCATCCATGACGAAGTCTTCCCGCCGGGTGGATGTGACGCTACTGATACGATGCCTTGAAACGCACAGTCTGGACGAGAGGCCTCTCCCAGGCTCTCACGCATCGTGGGCCACAGAGTGGAGGGAACGGGGCCTCTCATTCCAAGCCCTCAGGAGGCAGCTACAGCAGGGCTAGAAGGAGCCTGGAGCACGCGCGGGTTGTGAAACCAGAGGGAGTCGTGAGGCCTTGAAGCAAGAGCCAGCTGGGAAGTCAAGTGTGGGTGCCATCGTTGTGCGGGCTTGTAGCACTGCTTCAGCAGGCAGCAGTAGACCCCGGACGCCTGTCTCGGCTCTTCCTTTTCCTACTACTCTTGGATTTCTTGCTGTAATTTAAGAAAGCCCTGGTGTAATTCTGATGCTCTTCTTCCTGTTTCATTTTCTCATTTCAATGCTAAAAAGAGAATTATTATTAATGTTATGCAACCACAGTATTGACACTCACTACCACTCTCGAAAACTTGTATTTCAGTATACACAAGTATATACATATATAGTATTCAGTGCAGGGTCTACAGGGTCTCACTACACAGATTGGATT
Organism: Ctenomys sociabilis; assembly: GCA_004027165.1. Classification (NCBI taxonomy): domain Eukaryota; kingdom Metazoa; phylum Chordata; class Mammalia; order Rodentia; family Ctenomyidae; genus Ctenomys; species Ctenomys sociabilis. The sequence continues at coordinate 15,077 of PVKA01029122.1, read as the reverse complement.
TGTAGCGATCCTCCTGTTTTCAGCCTCCCAAGTGCTGGGATTATAGGTGTGCACCACAATGCCCAGTCTCAATTGCCACCTCAGCACCCCCGCGGGCAGGGCTGGCGTGGAAAGCCAGCCAGCAAACCCAGGCTGCTGCGCTCTGCTTAAGCAGGCCCTTCAATTCACTGAGTTATCTGGCTGGCCCTATGTCCTACAATATTAATACTCAAATGTATTTTTGCATCACAAAACCCTGTAAAGTGGGAGAGAAACCCTAGCCCTTAGCTTCTATTTGCTTGTTTTCACCCTCCAGTTTGCACCTTTCTTGGAGCTTGTAATTTTTTTTTTTTGTGGAAAAAAAAGAAAGAAAGAAAGAAAGAAAGAAAGAAAGAAAGAAAGAAAGAAAGAAAGAAAGAAAGAAAGAAAGAAAGAAGCAAAATAACATAAGAAATAGGGAGCTAGACCTTTTGCAAAAGGAAAGGGCATCATGGGGCTTCGGGGGAGCACAAACAGCACTGGCTGTGTCACGACAGCGGCTACCTCCCCACACTGCATTCAGCACTGTGTGCCAGAGGCACGAAGCAACAAGCAAAGGAGGAGGAGTTAGAGGAGAAGGAAGTGGAGGAAAAAGAGGAGGAGGAAGAGGGCAGCAGGGCTCACAGTCAAGAGTTAGCTCTGGCCCTTGCTCTGGACCTTCTGCAACCTACCCTCCTTTTAGCCTCTCAGGCGCCCCTCTAGCCAAAAGCAGAAAACGAATCCTCTACAAGGGTCTTGGCAAAGCTCCAGGGTCTATGTCTTTGCTACAGTGATTTGTGCTCCGTATTTGTTGTTTAGACCACAAATTACACTTAATCACCCAAACTGCAACCCAGCCCTCTGCAGCAACATACAGACGCAAACACAGACTTCCAAATACAAGCTTCGAGGGTATGGGAAATGGCTCAGTAGAATAAGTGCTTGCCTGGCAAGCACAAGGGCTGAGTTTAATCCTCCTTTGCTTGTTGCTTCGTGCTGAATGCAGTGTGGGGAGGTAGCCGCTGTCGTGACACAGCCAGTGCTGTTTGTGCTCCCCCGAAGCCCCATGATGCCCTTTCCCTTTGCAAAAGGTCTAGCTCCCTATTTCTTATGTTATTTTGCTTCTTTCTTTCTTTCTTTCTTTCTTTCTTTCTTTCTTTCTTTCTTTCTTTCTTTCTTTCTTTTTTTTCCACAAAAAAAAAAAATTACAAGCTCCAAGAAAGGTGCAAACTGGAGGGTGAAAACAAGCAAATAGAAGCTAAGGGCTAGGGTTTCTCTCCCACTTTACAGGGTTTTGTGATGCAAAAATACATTTGAGTATTAATATTGTAGGACATAGGGCCAGCCAGATAACTCAGTGAATTGAAGGGCCTGCTTAAGCAGAGCGCAGCAGCCTGGGTTTGCTGGCTGGCTTTCCACGCCAGCCCTGCCCGCGGGGGTGCTGAGGTGGCAATTGAGACTGGGCATTGTGGTGCACACCTATAATCCCAGCACTTGGGAGGCTGAAAACAGGAGGATCGCTACAAATCCAATCTGTGTAGTGAGACCCTGTAGACCCTGCACTGAATACTATATATGTATATACTTGTGTATACTGAAATACAAGTTTTCGAGAGTGGTAGTGAGTGTCAATACTGTGGTTGCATAACATTAATAATAATTCTCTTTTTAGCATTGAAATGAGAAAATGAAACAGGAAGAAGAGCATCAGAATTACACCAGGGCTTTCTTAAATTACAGCAAGAAATCCAAGAGTAGTAGGAAAAGGAAGAGCCGAGACAGGCGTCCGGGGTCTACTGCTGCCTGCTGAAGCAGTGCTACAAGCCCGCACAACGATGGCACCCACACTTGACTTCCCAGCTGGCTCTTGCTTCAAGGCCTCACGACTCCCTCTGGTTTCACAACCCGCGCGTGCTCCAGGCTCCTTCTAGCCCTGCTGTAGCTGCCTCCTGAGGGCTTGGAATGAGAGGCCCCGTTCCCTCCACTCTGTGGCCCACGATGCGTGAGAGCCTGGGAGAGGCCTCTCGTCCAGACTGTGCGTTTCAAGGCATCGTATCAGTAGCGTCACATCCACCCGGCGGGAAGACTTCGTCATGGATGCCCTTTATTTTTTCCTTCTGCAGTCAGCGTATCTGTTCACCACCACACTGCTGCTCACAAACCAAATCCTCTTCTTTCTATGCTAAACGTCTCTACCGTGGCACCCACCTCTACCACATCTCTACTGCAGCCGTAATCCCCCGAGGCCTTGGTGTTGGCAGCAAGGGCTGAAGGACAGCAGGGTGAGAAGGACAAGGGGCCCTCTGCGAACTGGCCTGGACTCCCAGACACTGGTGCACAGCCCTTCTTGAAGTTGTCCACCCTGCTGGTTTCCTGCTTGTGCTGCCCCCTGTAGGGGTGAAAGAGAAGGTTCTGGGTTGACCAGAAGTAAGGAGAGCTTCCTGTGGTTTACTTGATGGGCCGGAAGCCAGGGACGCAAGCCTGGAGATCCACCTGTGCGTTGATCTGCTAAGGAAAACCGTTCCACTCACTTTCCCCAGATCCCTCTCCTCCTACGCTACTTGGGCTAAGCAAAGGTAAACTGAGACTCATGGCAAAACAAAAATTTTTGGAAGGGCCCCCTTGTCCTCTTTTGCTTGTTTCTTTGCTTTTGATTCTCCCAGCAAATATTTCTTCAATGCTGCCCTCTCTCCCCCAACAGCTGTGCCCAAGGAGAGGAAGACACTGGTCAGAGTGAAGCATTCTGCTGTTTCAAGGAGGCAAAAATTCCCAAGAGAGTTGAGAAACACTTCTTCCTCAAATGCCCTGAAGCCAGGACACAAAACCAACTGGAAACTGGACCTGTACTGTCTGCGATGGGCACGTGATTACTGGCATAGAATGAGGCTACTGTCAACTGAACATGCTGCAAGTATACAATTTATACCATATTTAATTCTGTTCTCTTTTGAGACAAGGCCTTGCTGTGTGAGTCAGGCTGGCTTCATATTCCCAACCCTCCTGCTTCACCTTTTCCAGTACTGTGAAAGGAGTCAGTTTTTAAAAGTGAATGTGAAAATATCCCAATAATTTTTACATTGATTAAACATTGGTCTTATTTTGACCCTACTGAGCTAAATAAAATCTAGTGTAATAATACATCAACTTGGCCTGCTTCATTCTTTTTCTTTGAAACAGAGCTGTAGCATGCAGCTGTTCCTGCCAGACTGGACTAGGTTAAAGGGTCTAGGTCTCACATTATTCATCCGGTATCTGTCTGAAGGTGCCTGATGATGAGGGGCTTCCTACACCTCAACAGGCTACTTTATCTGGAACAATACAACCCTTAGATTTTCTCAGGTCAATTTCCACCTTAGAGGGCTGGAGAATATGTTAATTCTCTGGCACAAGATAGAAACATGGGAAACAACAGAGACAAGGAAGGGCCTCACTCACACTACAGCCTTTCCAAGTCCAATTTCCAGAGATCTTTCTCCAGCAACCCCCATCAGCTGGGAAGGCCGCTTCATAGCCCAGACTCCCTGACCCCCAGTAATCTCTCTTCACCATGTTTTCTTGAGAAACTTCACCTTTTGCTCCTTAACATACTGCTCTTACTGGAAAACTAACTACTGTTGCAGAAGGGGGCAAAGCCATTTCTTTTAACAGTTCATGCTTAGCAAGCACTTACTCTGGGTCATGCGCCCAAACCAACGTCTATAGCTCTTCCAGTCAACACCATAATTCATGGGGCAGGAAATATTATTCTTCCCATTTTACAGACACAGAAATTAAGGCATAACAACCAGAACTCACTTCTCAGTATCATACAGCTAGCAAGGGCCAGACACACTGTACAAACCAGGCAACCGTCACTCATAATTTGACCATCATTACTCTTAATACTTAACAGCATTGAGTCTTTTCTGTTGTCAAACACTCTCCACAGGGAGCTTCCTGGCCACTGTCACAGCAGGGCTCTCAGTGGGGCCCTTGGGACAAACTTAGCTCCATATTAGTTAATGGGTGGAAATAAAGAGGGAACAACAATAAAAAAGCACCCGAGTTGGAGTCTCCTGAAATAGCTCAGAAATAGAAATGGGAAAGAAAATTCTCCCAGGCACTCTTCCTGAAGCTGAAGCAGGTTGAGTCCAAGAAAAAGCAAGACTCATTAACATTTTTAAGGCTTTCAAAAGCTCTGAATGTGCACCTAACAAGCAATCACCCATCTTCTGACAAAGCACAATTAAAAACTGAAAACATCTGCTTATGAGACAGTTTGACCAGTTTAGAAAGCAGATAAGGATGAGCCTCCCAGCTGTAAGAGATATAAATGGTTCCCAGGAAAAAAACAAGTGTGCGAATCTCATTAAGTTGGGGCACAAAGGGAGTTGCTGGATGATTCTGCCCCTGGAGGGGGAGAACAATCTTCCTCCACCTCTCAGTCCAGGCTCTCAGAAAACGACTGTTGGAAGCCAGATGCAAACAGGGTGAGCTGTTAACCACAGAGCAGGAAATCCTTGCACAAGTCAAGGAGAAAGCTGAAGACAGGACACTCCTTCAGGCAGCACCTGTCACCTGGGAAGCAGCCATCCAGCTGGGTTCCTAAAACCAGAGGCCAGGTACAGACTGGGAATGCACTTGTGTGCAGGGGTCACAAGGGTCTCCTTTCACAGGTGCAGATGGGACTCTTAGCATTAACCCCAAAGTGCACCCGTGCCCCTGCATCATTGTGAAGTTCCCACCTCACAGCGGACTTACCCAGGAGCTGCACAGCAACAGGAATGACAGAGACAAAGCTCAGGAGCAGGAACAGCCTCATGGCCCAGGGTTTATCCTTTTCTCCCACAGATGGAAAGGAGAATGTGCAAAAGAAACATTCAGGGCCCTGACAGTGCCCCCAGCCTGGCCCAGGTCCTCAAGCTGAAAAGGAGGCTGGAGGAAGCTGTCCCTTTTAAAGGGCTCCTGAATTTAGGAAAACCCTCCAGTAAGGAGATATCCTGTCACATGAGGGTGGCTAGAAAAACAGGAATTCAAAGTTACAACTTTGCTTCGTAAGCTAACTTCTGAGAAAGGCAGGCACAGGGGGGAAGAGGAGAAAGGCGCACGTGTGGGAGAGGGGTGATGACTGGGAGGGGTAACAATGGGGCGGGGTGACAGCAGGGAGAAGTGCACAGCTGGCCTGGCCTGCAGGAGAGCGACTGGGCCAGGACCTCTCTGCTGCTAACTGAGCTTCTGAGTGGAGACATGGGCTCCTATGGAAAGCAGGGAGTCAGAGACTACCCCACTCTATAAAGAGAAAGAAACAGCAGGCACTGCAAGGAGGCAATTTTCATAGGGGACAGTTTTCATGGGGACAGTTTTCATGGGGGACAGTTTTCATGGGGACAGTTTTCATGGGGACAGTTTTCATGGGGGACAGTTTTCATGGGGACAGTTTTCATGGGGACAGTTTTCATGGGGACAGTTTTCATGGGGACAGTTTTCATGGGGGACAGTTTTCATGGGGGACAGTTTTCATGGGGACAGTTTTCATGGGGACAGTTTTCAGGGGGGACAGTTTTCATGGGGGCACTGTACTTAAGAGGGGCAACTGATCTTATTTTCTATATTCAGTGCTTGAAATTCCATCCCCCCCTTTTTTTAACCTAGAAAATTCCCAAAGATACAGTTTAAATAGATCTTTGCTCTTCTACCTGGAGGTAAAGTAAAACAGAAGCTAAATCTAAAATGGAATCTCAGGGAGCCCAAGAGGGAGGGAGTTCTAGAAGCCTTTCTCTAACAAGCCAGAGCAAACAGAGGCAAAGGACTGGCAAGAAAGTATGGCTGACGGGCCCTTACCATGGTGATTGTCCTCAATTTGACAAGGCCCTCCAGCAAGAAAAAGAAAACCTAGTTTTTAGGTTAGAAGATGTCTATTGATGCCATGACCAGAGAGAATCTTTGTTTAAATGAAAAGAAAACAAATTAACAGATCTTTCATGAAGCATAATATTAACCCCTCAACATCGTTTTTGTTATTTTGTTCAGAAGTAAAACATGAATTAAGAACATCTTGAAACAGATATTAATGATTGGATAGCTGACTTATAACTTGAACGTTGGAAATATTTAGTAATTGAAAAAGAAGCTATTGGGAACATTTTTTTTTTTAAATGTGAAATGAATGTTTTATCTTCAAATAGGAAGAAAGCTCCAAAGTATCTCTATCTTTGCGATAAAGCTGCAAACTTTACTTCCTAGAAATATTGTGATACAGTTCTCTCCCTGATTTTTTTAATGTTCTAGATTTAAGATCATTATAACAGGAAGAGAAAAGATGGCAAAATGTAGGACAGAAGGTCAGTGTTTCTTTTTCACTAAGCCAGTGCTTGGCTGATCAAAAAATATTCGCTTGGGAAAGAGAATAAATGAAACAAAAATGTTTCAAACATTGTTTTACTGATTTAGAATGAAAAATTTTAATGAATCATTTGTAGCTTTTAGATGTAACATTAAAAATGGTGAGTCATAGTGTCTTGAAAGCTTTGCCTAAGTTGGATTTATGTGTTTAGGAAGGAAATACAATTTCACTGAATCATCTCTACACCCATACTCAGATTTTTTTGTTTTAACTACACAAGTGTGTCATGTTACTTCTGTGTAGTAATTCAAAATCAGAATCAAGAGTAAAGCCTGTGACTTTGAAGCAATATGAAGCCAATTCTTCCAAATAATATTTATCTATTTGCTCTGAATCTTACAGAAACAAAGATTTAATAGGCTAGAAGAGGTGACCAAGGTGAAAAAGAAACCCAGCTCTTGGGGAAGTATGATCTTAGGTTATGGTGAAGTAGGAAGATCCAAGAATCCATCCTTCCATCTAAATAACTTCTGCGCTGGCAGAAAGTGTCTAAAAGAATTATTATGGAATTTTAGAGCCTAATCAAATACTTGGATCAAGGAGGGAAAAAAAAAAACCTTGTACTAAAATCTACAACACATTGCCAAAAGAAATTAAGTGTCTAAATAAGTGAAAGATACACCAGATTCATGAATTGGAAGGTTTAATATTGTTAAGAGGATAATATTACTCAAAGCACTTTATAGATTTATGCAATCCTTATCAAAATCCCAATCTTTTTTTTTTTTTTTTTTTTTTTTTTTAGCGGAACTGGGGATTGAACTCAGGCCCTTGTGCTTGCCAGGGAAGGAGCACTTATCCCTCTTGCCTCAGCATCTCAGAGCTCTGAGATTACAGGTATGATCCATCACACTTGTTCAAGAACAGTGTTTTTAACAAATGATGCTGGAGAGATTATACAACCACATGCAAAAAAACAAAGCTGAATTTTTATAATTTATACAAAAATTAACTCCAAATGAGTCAAAGATCTAAGGTTATAAAACTCTTAGAAGGAAACACCAGGAAAACTTTCTTGATATTGGGTTCAACAACTTCTTAGATGTAATGTAAAAAAGCATAAGCAACAAGAAAAAAATAGATAAAATAATGTCATCAAACTTAAAAAAATTATCAAAGGATGCTATAAAGGGAGTAAAAATAAAACACACAGAGAATAAGAAAAAATATTTTAATCATACATCTGATAAGCAATTAGTATTCATAATATAGAAAGAACTACAACTTAATTTAAAACTGAGCAGTTAACTAGAAGACATTTCTATAACAAAGATCTAAAAATGACCAATACACATATGAAGAATCGTGAGCCACTAGAGACATAAAAATCAAAACTACAAGAGGCAGCCAGACAGCTCAGCAGACTTAAGCACCTGCTTAGGCAGAGCTCAATGGCCAGGGTTCGATCCCTGGCCTGTCCTGCCTGTCCTGCCTGCCCTGCCCCACAGGGGCACTGAGACAGCCACTGAGACTAGGCATGGTGATATGTACCTGTAATCCCAGTGCTTGGGTGGCTGAAAACAGGAGAATCACTACAAGCCCAATGTGTGTAATGAGTCTCTGTACTACGATAAGCTACCATCTCACACTTAAAAGTGTCTCTTTTATCAAAAATCAGTCAAAGGATTGGGGAAAAAGTTCAGAGGCATAAGACCTACCTCACAAGCACAAGTACTGGAGCTCAATCCCTGGTCCCGCATGCCATTCTGGCCCCAGAACCAGGTGTGGTGTCGCATGCCTGTAATTCTTATACTTGGGAGGATGAGATAGGAGGATCACTGTGAATTTCATACCAGCCTGGGGGGCTACAAGGCCAGTCTAAACTGCATAGTGAGGCCCTGTCTCAAAACAAAAACAAAGATTAAAAAAACAGTCAAACATACTAAGTGTTGGTGAGGATATGGAGAAATGTGATGCTTCCTGCTTGTAAGGTACCAAAGGTGCAATAGTGGTTCAATAAAGAGACGGCACATAAAAGGCAACATTCCCATGTACTATTTCTCACAGGTAAAACTATTGCCCCATTCAGAACGGTTTTCTTAGTAAGTAGGCCTGTCTTTTAAGACACAAGTGTGCTCAAATGGCAGCAAGATCACTCCTATTCTGGCAAGACAAAAACGGAGATAAAAGTTATGTCAATTTTGTCATAAAGGTGCATCCTCATGAGTATATAATACTGACCTTTAGTATATGGAATATTTATATCAGTGGATTGTTAATTTTAAGTTTATTAGTTTTATTATATTAGACAATGAGTACTTTACCAGAAAAAGTATCTCCAAAAGCACAGTATTAAGGTTCTAATATTGTTTATAGAAAAACATCAAAATTTTTAACATCAACTGGTTTTGGAGGTACAAAGTCTAAAAAAGACAACAGAAATAAATTCCTATATGAATTACAATGAAAATACTATTGAGCTCTACAAAAAATAATCTTTACTTCAGTTATCACACTAAACACAGTCTTCGCGCATGGCAATGGCACATTCCATAAACATATCAATTGCACTGAGAAGATATGTATTTCTCTTTCCTGGCCTTTCAATAGAACATTCTTCACATCTTGCTGATCTTGCAGTATTATCAAAAGATTCTTATTAAATTGTGTAGTGTGTACTGAATAGGTATATAAGTACAAATAAAATAGGTTATTAAATTCTTGACATGTATTACCCATATAGAATGAGCATCAACATTTTCACATTAGCTGTGTACTTGCTTACAACATCTAAACTATAGCATCAGATGTAGATTCCTATATGAAATACAATGAAAATACCAATGAAACTCTACAACAAAAATAATATTTACTTCAATTGCCACACCCCAGGTAGTCCTCACAATGCCCAGGGCACGTTCTGGCACGTGTTCTGCTCGCCCTGACAGCATATGTACTTAGCTTTAAAATAAAAGCTAAGTACAGATCATTATTGGTATCCCTCTGGCCTTCCTTTTTGATAAGGAGCTATGTGGTATAACATAGAAAAATGTTTTTTAGCAAAAAAATAAGATATCCATAAAATAAAATATCAAATATGTAACTAGTGTTTAGAATAGACATCAACATTTTTACATCAACTGTATATTTGCTTGAAAAAACTAAAAGATAACATTAGAAATAAAAAAATACGTGAACTACAATGTAAATGCAAACAAACGTCTACCACAGAAATGATCTTTGCTTCAACTGTCACATGCAAAGCACTCTTCACACATGACCACTGCATGCTCCATGCACAAGTGTTACACGGACAGCACACACATTTGGTTTGCCTGTCCTTTCTTGTAGGACACAGTTGACATCTTTCTGGCTTTTCTGCACCTGACTTTTCACTCACCAGCTCACCAATGTGCTTCACAATCTTTTTGCAGCTTCATGGGCAGAAACACTTTATTTTTCCTCTACTGGAAATGATCTCTTACAAACCCAGTTTCAATACTCCAAGAACATTTGTCTGTGGTATTTTGCACTTATTATTTTCTCTGTAAACTATAAAAATATTTATGCTGCACATGCTTAGGATCTTTAAAGTAAAACACATCCATAGCCAATACCTTGTGTTTCCAGCGATGGCAGAGCTGCTACATAACTCATCAACAACATCCTCTCTACCTTTGGTTTTGGTGCAGGAAGTTTCCCTCTCAGGCTCCCATTATCTCAAAGTTTCCCGATCAATTCTTCCATCACAGTGCAGTGTTGTGCCAGTTTATATTTCTTTTCCATTACAAATCTAATGTAAATCTTTCTGAATTCCAAATGTTGTACGATACAATTCTCTGTCTCGAAATGGCTACATTTCATTTGAAATTTCTGCTTTGTTCCTGCGTACAGTTCCTACATTGGTTAACTTGTGCTCTGGTAGCAATTGCAGCATCAGTAGAAAACAAAACCAATTGTTAAATGTCACATTCTGATTAGAAACAATAAGTGCATTCATAACATCATTTTGTTTATTACTACATGAACAAGGACCTGATGGCTGAGTTGCAGGGCAAACTTCTAAACTGAAAACATAGTCTTCACATCTACAAGGACATACATTTTTATGCAATATTTTGAAGGCTTTGGGAAGTACACTAACTGGAGCTAAAGCAGCAATGAAATGCAGCAAGATGTTCACCAGCAGTCATGCATTCAGATTGTGTATAAAGTCTTTGAAAATTACCCACAGATCTCTCTGACAATGAATAGATAGCAGCCAAATTATCAGTTCTTTTTCTTTCTTGGGAGGTGGTTTTGCCATCAAATCTCAGACAACCTTGAAGGAAACCAAATATCCCCAGGGTCACTGTTATTCTATAAACCTTAATACCATACCCATCACCTTTTCATAAGTCCTTTACATTCCTGCAAAGACCATGAGAAGAGCTACTAAATATAGCAGATAAATGAATGCTGTCAGTCTAGCTAGTGGGATGTCACAGTAATGATATTTTTATTTTTATTTATTTATGCATGTGTTTATTTTTGTATGTGTGTGGCCAGCTCAGCCCACCCTGGGGGTGGGGCTTGTAAGGCATGTGGTGCCAGGGGATTGAACCTATGTCTCTGCCCTCTGCCTAAGTTGATCTAAGTGAGTGCTTCAGACTACTGAGCTACCTCACCAGCCCCAGGATACTTTTAGCATAGCTATTGGTGCACTTAGAATGTTTTACTTATATTTCTGCATCTGTGTATTTGTACAACATCTTGTAGCATTTCATCTGTTACAAATAATTTCTAACATTGACTAGCAATTCTGGCATTGCATCCAATAGGTTTCACCCTTGCCAAGACCCTCACTATGCTATTGAGCCTAGCTCTATCATCAAATCATTCCACTTGGCTGCTTGATCATTTTGTACCACTTTAACTTGTCAAATATGTACTTACATTACTGTTTCCTTTATCATCTAAGCCAAGGAGGTCTACATTCTGTGTCTGTATCTATTGATTCTTGCTCCATTTCAGCTCCACAGGACCTTTGGCTCACAGGCCAGCATCAAAGTCATTATCATCTTCATCATTCACTTATGAATGAGCTAATGATTCACTTTCACAGCCTCCTCCAAAACTGAGAAATCTGATTTTTTCATGTGCCATTGTGCTAAAGTGAGCTACTTCTACCAGAAAAATCAAAAGAAGCCCTTTTTAAGAATCCTGGAGCTAGAGGTATAGCACCTGCCTAGCAAGCACAGGTCCTCAGTTCAAATCCTAGTACCAAATAAACCCTAAATGCACAGAAATTTAGCAATGCTTATTTTACAAGTAAACCTTACCTGTTTGTGCTTTGGATCTCTTGTATGCACTTTGCTGTTCATCTTCCAAGTGGCTGAATGGGATTTTTCTTTCCCCATGCACAGCTACTGTGCGTCATACCCATGTTCCATTAGGGTAAAGTGCGTGTTTATATAGCAGAAGAATGGTGTGGGTGTATTCCCCCTCCCCATGATGCTCCACTACACATATGCAAAACCTGTTAGGCAGAGCATAAATGTGGGGAAACATTTTGCTCCCAGTTTGACACTTGGACACACGTGCACACACCTTGTTCATACCAAGTGGGTAAACACAAAGATTACTCCCTGCATCCCTCAAGCACAGCTACTGAGAGGCACAGCCAGGTACTATCAGGCTAAAATACAAATTTACAGTAGGAATTATGGGATGAGTTATTGGAACCTGGTATCACACCCATCATGTAGATGAGCACAAATGTTAAAATTGCTGACACAGAACAGTATTTTTTTATGTTCTTATTTCACATACTTTTTTTGATCTTTACCAAAATATAGCAAAGCACCAGTAATAGAAGAGAATTACATTCTCATAAGCATATCCCTCTGTATTGGTTTAGTTATCTTAAATTTAGCTTTAATCATAATTGGCTTCAAATAGTATATTTAGATTTATTATAATCCATGATATTCTTATGCAAACTACTGGGGGGCTGTGAATTTTATAGTTCTTTAACCAATGCTTTATTTTTTTTTTAATTTTTAATGTTTTGTTTACTTGATTGAGGGTCTTGCTGTGTAACTCAGACTATAGTGAGCATTCTGCGTCAGCCTCGCCAGCACTGGGATTCCAGGTGTGGACCGCCACACCTGGCTTCAGTGGCCTACGTGGCACCCCAGGAGTTCTGGGGCCAGTGTGGAAGGACAATGCTTTATGTTTTGTCTGGTATGACACACAGCTTTACAATATAACTCTTTAATTTCACATCATGATTTCATTAAAAAGCTATGGGACTCATTTAATACCTAGAAAAAAATTAACAACAAGAGAAAGATGCATTTATGCTTGCTCATTAGAGATTGAAACCAAGACCCAAAAATTCTGGGCTTATTTTTCCTAACTGTATCAAATATGTAATGTTTTTGATAATTTTTAGCAATTTGTGATGCAAATTTGAATTTATTCATACTATAATTCAAGAATGATAATTATTATTCTAGGATATCTATTGTCTAAATTATCTAAACTAATTTTTTTTTCTTTTGGCGGAACTAGGAGTTGAACTCAAGCCCCTGTGCTTGCCAGGCAAGCGCTTATTCCATTGAACCATCTGCCTGGCCCCATAAACCAAATTTTTAAAAAGAAAAATTCTAGAGAGAGAGGAGACAGCCCTGAAAAATTCATTAATATTCTAAATTCAATGTAAGGTGAATACATAGAAAAATAAAATTTGTGCATGCACAGTATAAAAGCCAACTTTCACAGCCAGTGTTACTATGGGAAATATATTGTTAAATTCATGTATAATTAATCAGGATATATTTAAGACTTTTTGTCCTTGGAGGTAGAGGTCTCAGCAAGTTACTGAATGGCCCAGGTTGAGCTTGAAATTAGAATCTTCCTACCTGAAAGCTATGCTCACTTAGCACTGGGATTTCAGGCATGTACCACCCCTCCTGGCTAAGACTAAACTACTTTTTAAAGTTATTTTGCTTATACATGAATTTAACAATATATTTAAAACTTTTTGAATGGATTATCTATTGATAAAAAAAACAGCACTTAGTCTATACCAGGTAATCAAATTTGTTGAAACTATTAAACTGCTTAACAATAGTAATATGCATAACAAACTGTTATAAATAACTGATTGTTAGACGGGATTGTAAACACCAGAGGGAGAGAGGTTTTGGCCGCCCTGGGGCTGCTGCTGTGGAGACCTGGGGGAAGCAACCATCACCACGTCTGATCAGGAAGCAAAACCATCAACTGAGGACTTGGGAGAGAAGAAGGAAGGTGACTACATTAAACTCAAAGTCATTGGACAGGATAGCAGTGAGATTCACTTCAAAGTGTGAATATTTGTTATGTAGTTTGTTATGCATATTACCATTCTTAACGCATCTCAAGAAACTCAAAGAATCATACTGTCAAAGACAGGGCGATCCAATGAATTCACAGGTTTCTCTTGAAAGGTCAGAGAATTGCTGATAATCATATTCCAAAAGAATTGGGAATGGAGGAAGATGTGATTGAAGTTTATCAGGAACAAATGGGGGGTCATTCAACAGTTTAGATATTCTTTTTATTCTTTTTCTTTTCCTTCAATCTTTTTTATTTAAAAAAAAATTGTTCTTTTGTAATGTGATGTTCAAAATGGAAATGAAAACTGGCATCCCATCTCTTTAAAACATCCAGTAATTTGAATTCTAGTGCTCATTATTCATTGTTTCCATCGTGCTGATTTTTGGTGATCAAACCTCAGTTTTCTTCACATTTTGTCTTCTGCTTTTTAAAACTTACCTGTGTGTGCAGGGAGGCCGCAGATTTCAGGACTGTGAATTTTCAGGCTTATAAGGTCGACCCATGCGATTGTTCCTGTGGCTTTTCAGGTGACCCTGAAGTTCAAGCTTGTGATTGCTCCACTCCTGGACTGTAACTTTCAGTAGGAGGTGGAAGTTTTTCAGAGAACCAAACTGTGGAAAAGTGACCTTTCCTTAACTTGAAGCTTAAAATCTGAGGGTCTGGACCAAAAAGAAGAGGAAGATGAGCTTAGGTGTCCAGATGAGACAGACATGGTGAGAGATCAATCAACTCCAATGGTGGATTCACTGAAAAGTGGTTAGGATTTTTAAAAATCTTGTCAGAAGATTCCAGAAAAGTTAATTTTCATTCAAAATTAATAAAGTTACGCAGATGTATGTATAACAGAACACTGCTCCTTTTGGTTTTGTTTGTACTTTTTGGACTGGGATATGGGTTTTAAATGGATATGTGTATACTAGCTTCATTAAAATAAACAATATTTATAAAACAATAACAGATTGTTTACCAGTCTTTACAGTTATAAGACTGCTAGACACAGATGCTCTGTTTCCATTTCCCAGGCATGTGAAAATTTTGGACTCTTCAGCATTCTTGTCAAGGCTCTGAAAATCATACACAGCAATGTTAATAAATACATGTTTGAGCCACTGTTCCAAATTCATGGAGCCATACCTTTCTTCTATAAGAGTTTGAAATGTTAGGCCTGAGAAGCCCATCGCATGAAGAAAGACTCCAAGAGACATCCTCTCATGCAAAAACAAGGGGATTTTATTTTCCATGCATGCATGGGGCTCACTGAACACGCAGGAACAGAGAAGCCCCGAGCTGACTGTGGGCTGGGTTTTAAGCCTGAAGACAAAGGGAGGAGGGGTTTGAGAATATGTGACTTTTTTAGAGTAACTAAGAGGGGTAGGCCAAAGGGCAACTACTA
>PVKA01029121.1:13665-28731 GCA_004027165.1 Ctenomys sociabilis | reverse complement strand
TGTTCTGGACCTTAGGATTGCCATTAGCTTGCTTTTTAAATCTTTACTTCCACAGAATAATGATGGTGTAGCTTACATTCTTGTGGAGGACGAGGCAAGGCACAAATACAGAAGCCAAGTGCATCAGAGATGTTGTGTTATATTTTACACTACAGTGAGACAGTGATCCATTCTTCATGGAAAAAGAAAGTGGTGGGGGCCAACCAAATAGCTCAGTGGATTAAAGTGTCTGCAAGCAGGCCCGGGGACCAGGGATTTGATCCCCAGGCCTGCTGTGTGGGCCCTGCCCCTGAGGCGCACTGAAATAGCAATTGAGACTGGGAGTGGTAGCGCACCTGTAATCCTAGCTCTTGGGAGGCTGTAAACAGGTGGATCACTATGAGTCCAATTTAGTAGTGAGACCCTGAACACCCTGTAGACCCTTCCCTGAAATACGAAAAGAAAGAAGGAAGGAAGGAAGGAAGGAAGGAAGGAAGGAAGGAAGGAAGGAAGGAAGGAAGGAAGGAAGGAAGGAGGTGGAATTGCACAATTTTTAGAAAAAGTTGCTCACAGGAGCACAGGAGAGTGTGACCCTGAGCCTAGACCAGAAGGCGGTGAAGGAGTAAGCTCTGTACCTTCAGATCCCTAACCAGCAAAGAGGACCCAGGGCTGGAGCAGAATGACGGGTGGGAAGCAGGGACAGGAGGTAAGAGCTGAGAGCAGATCCAGGCCCAACACCACAAGCCTTGTAAGGTGGTAAGAAGATGTACTCCCTGCTGCCTGCTGAGAATAGCAGCAGCTGAGTTCCCTGTTTCCTTCTCCCCTAGATCTGGGGATTCAAGACTGCCCAGTGGTACCAAGCTAACAATCATGACAGGAATCTTATAAATGTCTACAAAACATCTTAGCTGATACTGCAGACCAGACATGAAGTGATGCTGTTGGGCTGAGTGCAGCCTTCGCGTTTTATTGGTTCTGCTGCACATCATTTAACCACAAAGCAGTGTTTGAGCTGGGGATGTAGCTCAGTGGTAGAGCACTTACCCATCAAGTACAGGGCAATCAGCCTTATAGGTCTCCAGCATGTAAAGTAGAGAAGGTTTTATAGAAACGAACTTTTCAAAAAGTTCAGTTCTTTTCAAAAATAAAATATTCTAAGTTCCAGAACAGGCAAAACTAATCCGTGGTGACAGAAATAAGAACCATGGTCACGTGATATGACAGAGACTGGATGGTGATTATAAAGCTATATGTCTGGGTAATGAGAAATTCTACATATAATAGCTTGAAATGCACAAAAATACTCATTAAACATATGCCTGTGCCAAATCACAGGCAAAGTAAACCTCAATGTAAAGGATGTATTTTAAACCTCAAAGAATTGATTTTTTATAGTAATAGTATTTTAATTGATAAACCATAATTTTATACATTAATTGGGAGCAGTGTGATGTTTTTTGATCCATGTACACATCAGGGAATGATTTAGTTAAGTTAATGAGCATAACCATCACCTCATTTATCCACCTTTTTATGGGGATACACTTGAAATTTATTCTCTTAATTATTTTGAAATGCAAAGTACATTATTGGCTATAGGTACCCTGCAGCACAAAGACTGTACATCCTGTCCTCTCTTCTAACAGCAACTGTGTTCCCTTCCTTGCTCACACATACCACACCGCCTCCCCTGGCCCCGCAGCCACTGGTAGCTGCCATTCTACTTCTATGTGTTCTGCTTTTTAAAAGTTCAATATAAAAGTAAAAGCATGGGATGTCTACCTTCCAGCTACTTCACTTAGTATGTTGTATATAGTTCCAATGTTTTCTTAAAGTACTCATCAGTTGATGGGCATTAGGTTATTTCTATTTTGGGGCTATTGTGAAAAAGCACTGTGGTAAACATGGGATATGGACGGATCAATATCGATACATTGATTTCTTTTCTTTTGGATATCCTCAGAAGTAGGTAGTCATAGTATCTTGAGAAACCTCTATACTGTTTTTCCATAATGGCTGTAGTAACTTCCATCACCGTCAACAGTATACAAGATTTCCCTTTTCCGCATATCCTTACCAACCCTTGTTATCTTTCTTTCTTCGTTTTTACTAGAAACCTTTCAGTGTCTCTGTGGTCTAAATTTGCCCTGCCCTGATGATTAGTGACACTAATAATTGTGTGTCTTCTTTTCAAAATGTCTGCTTAAGTCCTTTGACCATTTTTAATCTTTTTTTCATTGCTATTGGGTTGTTTGAAGTATTTTTCCTCCTCTTAGATTTTTATTTAATTGTACTCATTGTGGAGAGCTGATCCACATATGTAACACATCTTTGTTATGTACATAATGCATTGTTTTCTCCCTATTCCTTTGAATTCTCTATGCATTTTAAATATTAACCCCTTATTCAGTGTATGATTTCTATTCTCTAGGCTGTCCCCTCCCTTGCTGTAAGAAGCTTTTTAGTTCAATACCATCATATCTCTCTATTTCTATTTTTGGTACCTATGCTTACAGGGACATTTCCCAAAGACCATGGCTCAGAACAATGGGAGAAAATGTTTTCTTTTTTTTTTTTTCTAGTACTTTTATTGTTTAGGGTCTTCAATATAAGTCCTTAATCCCTTTTAAGTTGATTTTTAACATGAAGTGTAAGATAAAAATCTCATTTCATTATTTTGAAGGTAGGCAAGTTCTCCCAGCATCATTCACTAAAGGGACTGTGTACTGAAAAGTTGAAGTTCCACCCTGAGCCAGCCCCCAGCAAGGACTGGGCAGCAGCAGAGTTCTGTGGGCTCAGCCTCTGCCTTCTGGATGGCCTCAGACTCACCTCAGGCCTTTTGCCAACCACCTGACCCCTTGCATGGGGTGCTGGGCTGCAAGGCCTTCAGTAGCAGTTGGCAGTTAGGGTTTCACTAGGAAGTGAACCTGTAGGGGCCTCCTGTGTTTCATAGGCAGAGCAGGAAAATGACTTTGCTCCTGAGCTGCACCTGAAGCGCTGAACAGAAACACAGTCCTGATAGTGTGAATCAGTCAAGCAGCTCACCTCCATCCCACTCACAGCCAGCAGGACTATCGATTCAAGGGGTTCCCAGCACACTGTGGAGTGGATCCTGCTCTTATCTCCAATGCCAAGGGTCTCGGTGTTTGCAGGTTGTTCTGGGACAATAACAGCGCTAACCCTCACTTCTGTTACTACCATTAACAAATATGTCTCTTCTGCTTATTCCCAAAATAATGGTACCGTGCAAATCCTAGAAAGTTCAGAGAAACAAAAAGAAAATATGATCCCATCACTACACAATCTGCTATGTTATGAGAAATGCTTTTAAATTTTTCTCCATAAATCTATATATCTTACATTTAAAATGTATTCAATACATCTTACCACTTAATTGCTCCATTTGCAAAGTAAACAATGTTAAATCAATAGGCAAAGACAGCAGGGGAGGCATGGGCATTGTTTTTTCTAGGTGAGAAACTCCATTGAAGTGTTTATGAAGTCATGCAGACAGATGAGAATGATAGGGGCTAATGTTTGAAGTGAATTGGTGGTAATCAGGGGGCCAGGGAGATAGCTTAAGCACCTACCTGACAATCGCAGGGTCCTGAGTTCAATCCCAGTACCGCAAAAAAAAATGCCTGGTCATGACCAGAAGCAAGAATTATTGCAAGAAGGGCTTCTGCAGGGACACAAGCAACCTTCTAGAAAGAAACCAGAAAAGCAAGCTGTGAGTTTGCAGGCAGCCAGGATGAGAACACGCATGCGCATGGGGTGTCTCAAAGCAGAGCAATGCACTGGTGAATCTGTGGCCAATTGAGCTTGACTTCTGAGCTTGGATTCTGACCTGAATGCTAGTATGTGGGGAACAGTTGGCCATTTCTAACCATAGGCACTGGCTCTAGGACACCATCTGTGGTTGCCAAAATCCTCAGATGTCCAGGTTTCCTGTATAAAATTTTATAGTATTTGCACACAACCTACATACATTCTCCACATACTCTAAATCATCTCTAGATTATTTATAATATCAAATGCAATGTGCATGCTATGAAAATACCTCTATTGCTTAGGGAATAATGGAAAAAAAAAAAAAAAAAAAAAAAGACCTCATGCTTCCTCACCCTATAGAGAAGCTCTGCACCAGAAGAGCCCACTCTGATACAGAGTATATCCAAATCCCTGTTTGATTCAAGGAGTAGCCTTATCCTAGAAACACAGGCATAATGACAGAGGGAGAAACTAACCCCAGATAGCCAGGAGAGTGAAGGAAGTCCTACACTTACAAATAAAATACATAACCAAGGAGAGCTTGACACTACAGAGCATGAAACCGGGCCTGGTGGACACACCTATAATCCCAGACAGAAGGATCTCTGTAGTTCAAGGCCACACTGGGCTATCCAGTGAGTTCAAGGCTAGCCTGAAAAACATAGCCAGACTCTGTCTCAAAAACAAAACAAATAAATCAAATAAATAAACAATTGTTACAGCCAGAGAAAATAAAAAACAGGAAAAAGCAAAATCATTTTATAAAAAAATTCTGAGGACTCAGAGTGATGAAAAAGTATTGTTTCTAGCTGTTGAGATAGCTCAGCAGTCTAAGAGCCTGCCTGGTAAGTACAAGATCCCAAGTTCAATCCCTAGTACACAGGCCAGGCTGGCCCTGGAACCCCAGGTGCTGTATTGGTCCAAAAGTCAGAAATCAGGGATTGTGGCACACACTTGTAATCCCAGCTCTGGGGAGGCTGAGACAGGATGGTTTTTTAAAGTTATTGTTTCCATACAACAAAAATAAAGTGCTATTAAGGAGCAGACAGGAAACAAAAATATCTCAAAATATTTTATTTTGCTTTTTTTTTGGGGGGGGGCAGAACAAGGGATTGAACTCAGACCCTTGTGCTTGTCAGGCAAACACTTATTCTACTGAATTATCTCCCCAGCTCCTCTAGAAATAGTTTAAATAATTACTAAAATACAAACACTTTAATAACCACCTTGAGCAACGAATAAAGACTCTGTCTCAATAAGAATAAACCTTAGAAAAGTTCAAAGGTAAAATATGCCAGAATGCATAACAGCCAAAGAGATGGGGAATATGCCAGGACACGAGAAATGAGAGAGAAACAATGAATAATTCAGAGCTCCGCTACATCTACTGGAACTCTAGAAAAGTAAACTGAAAGGAAAAAGTTGACAAGGAAATGCCAGACAAAGATTTCCCAGAGTTGAGAATAGATGTGTTCAACACATGAACATCGAGAGATACACACATTGCAGAATCTCCAAGTCAAGGACACAGAGAGATTTTTGAAACCTTCATAAAGTAAAATGATTTCAGTAAAATTAATTTACCTAATAGTTATTTATTAATTATTAAATAAAAGTATTTATTTAAGATTGACATAAGACTTCTAAAATGGAAACTAGATGCTAAGGGAACAATGACTTCAAATTTATTAAGGAGGACTCTCTCAGCCTGATCTACCCGAGCCTGGTGAGGTGTGTGGGAGAACTTTTGGTGCCCACCCCCAAGACCTCCAAGCAAGGGAGAATTTCTGAGACTCTTTCAGCCCAAACCACCTGGGCCCGGCCCACCCTTCAACTCCCTGGTGTCCCTTCCCCAAAGCCCGCCAAGTGAGTGAGAAGTTTTGTGACTCTTCCGGCCCCTGATCCAGCCCAGCATGGCCTGGTGAGGATGGAGGAGAGCTTCCGCACTCCCTGGTGCTCCCTGAGCCAGGAACACAACAGAGGGGAACCACAGGCACACAGTTGTGCCAGAAGGACTGCAGCAAAAAGGAGCTGAGCACAATAGCTAGATCCAGGCCTGGCATAACTGGATAATCTCAAACTTAATAGATCATCACCTGAATCTCATTACACTCTAAGGTTGTAACTGCACCAAAGCTCTACACCAAAGGTCAGAGGTCAGTGCTATACAAAAATGACAAAGGAGCAAAATGCAATCTCAGGCCTTGAGCCCACCAATGATAAGTGCAGAGACACTACCTCAGCTGAAATGAATTAATTAATAGAGGCAGAAGCAAAGAAACAACAGCAGAAAGGTATAGAGGAACTCAGACCAGAATTAATGCCTGAAACAAAAAAAGAAATTTTTGAATACATAGCATCTGAAGTAATGAATCAAATCCAGAAACATATGGGGGAAACCCAATGCCAACCCAGAACAAGTGCAGAGAGCACTATTCCAGCTGAAACATATGAAGTAACAGCATCGCAAGTAAACAAACAAAAGAAGAAAGATAAAGAGGAACTTAGAGCAGAAATAATTTCTGAAATAAAGAAAAGAAATCTTTGAAATCATAGCATCTGAAGTAGAGAATCTACTGAAATATATGAAGGAAACTCAATTAGGAAAAGACTCTGCAGTAAAAGAATTAGTAGCTACCTCTAAAGAAAACATGTATAGAAAAATAGAGGAGATCAGAAATATGACAGATCCTGGAATGGGCAATGCAGGAAAGAAATAGATCACATGAAGCAAAGTCAAAGAGATATAGGAAGAACTTAAAATCTCAATCACAAGTCTACAAAACCATTTGAGTGAAAGTGAAGAAAGAGTTTCAGATCTTGAAGACGCTGGTACAGTTAGTGAAAAGGTGAGAAAGGATCTCTTAAAAACAACGAGGATGCAGGAAAAATAATCCATCACCTACAAGATGGTGCCAGGATGAACAATGTGAGATTAACAGGCATCAATTGGAAAGAAGGAGTCAATACAAATGATATAAAAAGAATATGAGCAAAAGTAACACCAGAAAATTTCCCAAATATGAGAAACAATCTAACATTCAGGTAACCAAAGCATACAGAATGCCAAATAGCTTCAACTCAACTAAAAACACACTGAGATATGTAATAGTCAAGATCCCAGAAATCCAACACAAGAATAATATACTGAAAGCTGCTAGAGAAAAGAAGCAGATCACATTCAAAGGAAAACCCATCACAATTACAGCCGACTTCTCTTCACAAACCATGAAGGCAAGGAGAGCATGGAGCAGAGTTCTTCAAGTCCTGTATGAAAACAAATTCCATCCCAGACTATTATACCCTGAGAAACTCTCTTTCAAGTTTGATGGAATACTTCCATGACAAAGAACAACTAAGAATTTCATGATGACAAAGCCATCCGCCATTCCTACACAGGCTACTGAAAGATGTTCTAGACGGACCACAATGACAAGAACTCCATGAATGAGAACAGAAGGAACCCACTAAATAGGGCAAACAATTAAACACAGGACAAAAAGGAGTAAACAACAGCAGGGAAATAACATGACAATCATAAGTCAACACATTTCAATTGTAACCATCAATGTAAATGGACTCAATTCACCAATTAGGAGAAATAGATTGGCACAGTGAATTAGAAAACAAAACCCAACAATATGCTGTATACAAGAAACACACTTAACTCAAAAGGACATTCATAGGCTTAAAGTCAAAGGATGGAAAATAATACTACATGCCCCAGCACCTCAGAAAAAAGCAGGAGTAGCAATTCTGTTCTCAGACAGTCTCAACTTCAAACCAAGAAGGATCTAATGAAATAAAGAAGGTCGCTTTATTGGTTAGGGGAAAAATTCAAGAGGAAGAGGTAACACTCATAAATATGTATGCTCCAAACACGGGAGCACCGAACTATATAAGATAAATCTTAATGGACATGAAAAATCTAATATTCAAGACCACAATCTTAACAGGAAACCTTAACACCCCCTTATCTCAAAAAGATAGATCAACCAAACAAAAACTTAGCAAAGAAGTAGTAGAACTGAACCAGAGCTTGGAACAAATGGACCTAGTGGACATATACAAAGTGTTCCACCCAACCATAGCAGAACACACATTTTTTTCAGATGCACACAGGTCATTTTCTAAAATAGACCACATACTAGTCCATAGGTCATGCTTAAGTATATGCAAGAAAATAGAAAGCATCCCATGCATATTATCTGACCATAGTGCAATGAAACTGGAAACAAACGACAAAAGAAACCAGAAAAACCCCATAAATACATTGAAATTAAACAACACCCTACTCAGCAATCAATGGAGTACAGATGAAATTACCAAGAAATTCAACAATATCTACAGTACAATTCAATGAAAATTCAAGCACAACTTATCAGAATTTATGAGATGCGATGAAAGCAGTTCTCAGAGGGAAAATCATAGCTATGAACTCACACATTAGGAAAACAGAATGGGGACAAATAAACACCCTAATGTTGCACCTCTGACATCTAGAAAAGGAAGAGCAAATCAAACCCAGAGCCCAAAGATGGGAAGAAATTGTAAAGATTAAAGCAGAAATTAATTCAATTGAGATGAAGAAAACAGTTCAAAGAATCAACAAATCAAAAAGCTGATTCTTTGAAAGACTAAAAATCAATAAGCTCCTAGCTAACCTCATCAAAAAGAGGGAAGAAAAAATTCAAATACAAGCAATAAGGAATGAAAAAGGTGAAATCACCACAGACCCAGTTGAAATTCAGAAGAGTATCAATAGCTACCATGAGAATCTTTATGCTCACAGAATAGAGGACACAGAAGAAATTGACAGATTCCTCAAAAGGTACAAATTACCAAAACTGAATCAAGAAGATAGAACAACTCTCAATAACCCAATAACAGCCAATGAGATATGAAACATAATAAAAATCTTGCCGACAAAGAAAAGTCCAGGTCCTGATGGATTCACAGTTGAATTCTACAAGAAATTTATAGAAGATATAATCCCTACACTCCTAGGACTCTTCAATGAAATTGAAAAGGAAACAGTCCTCCCAAAATCATTTCTGGAGGCAAGTATTATACTGATTCCAAAACTAGGGAAAGACACAACTAAAAAAGAGAACTACAGGCCAATCTCCCTCATAAATATACATGCAAAAATCCTCAATAAAATCCTAGCAAATAGAATACAGCAAATCATCAAGAAGATTATATACCATGACCAGGTAGGATTCATCCCAGGAATGCAAGGATGGTTCAATATTCGCAAATCTATAAATGTAATACACTACATTAATAGATTGAAATCTAAAAACCACACAATCATCTCAATGCAGAAAAAACTTTTGACAAAGTCCAATGCTCATTCATGTTCAAAGCCCTACAGAAAATTGGAATAGATGGCCTCTACCTCAATTTGATAAAAGCCATCTATGACAACCCAACAGCTAATATAATTCTAAATGAGGAAAAACTGAAATACTCTTAGATCTGGTACAAGACAAGGATGTCCTCTATCACCCCTCCTAGTGAATATAGTTTTGGAATCATTAGATGCAGCCATTAGACAAGAGGGAGAAATAGAAGGAATAAGAATAAGTAAAGAAGAAGTTAAATTATCACTATTGGAAGATGACATGATACTTTACTTGTAACACCCAAAAAACTCTACCAAGAAGCTACTAGAATTGATATACAAATTCAGTACCATTGCAGGATACAAAGTCAATACTCAAAAGTCAATAATATTCCTCTACGTAGATAACAAACACACTGAGAAGGAAACTATAGAGACAATACCTTTTACAGTAGCACCACAGAAGATGAAATACCTTGGAATTCACTTAACCGAGGAAGTAAAAGATCTTTTCATGGAAAATTACAGTACCCTGAGAAAAGAGATGGTAGAGGATTTCAGAAGATGGAAAGATATTCCCTGCTGCTGCATAGGAAGGACCAACATCGTGAAGATGGCCATACTCCCAAAATTATTGTGCAGATTTAACGCAATCCCTTTCAAACTGCTGCCAAAATACCTCCCAGACCTAGAGAAATCTTTTCTAAAATTTATTTGGAACCAGAAAAGACCTTGAATAGCAAAGTCAATCCTGGCCAACAAAGACAAGGCAGGAAGCATCACAATTCCTGACTTGAAATTATACTACAAAGCTACTGTGATAAAATCAACATTGTATTGGCAACAAAATAGACCTGAGGATCAATAGAATAGATTAAAAGATGCAGAGGCCTCTATGAACACACTCAGCTACCTGATCTTCAACAAAGGGGCCAAACATGCTTACTAGAAGAAAGACAGCTTCTTGAACAAATGGTGCTGGAAAACCTGGCTTTCTACATGCTGAAAACTAAATCTTGACCCAGCTCTATCACCATGCACTAAGTGAAAGTCAAAATGGATTAAAGATATAAACATTAAAACAGAAACACTCAATCTCCTGGAAGAGAAAGTACGAGGAACTCTTGAAGACATAGATGTAGGCAAAGAGTTCATGAATAAACATGTATTTGCATGGGAAACACTTGAAAGAATTAACAACTGGGATCAACTCTTATTGAGAAGTTTTGCACATCAAAAGAAACTGTCCACAAAGTGAAAAGACAACCCACAAATTTTGAAAAACATCCTAACTAATAAGCACTCAGACAAAGATCTGCACCCATGTGAATGAAGCCACTTTTCACCCAGCATACCGTAATGATCTTCTGAGGGCTCCTGGTTAGAAATCATCTCTAGGCATACCAATCTAAGTAAATGAGTGCTGGAAGGGGTTCAATTTCTTTATTAGAACTGAATAAAATGCCCACGGTAGAGTGGTTTTGCCCTGCAGATCTTCACTGATGTGGCCGTAGAATAAGAGGGTGCCTTCAGGTTGGGCTTCCTGCCTCTGTGCTCCCTGAGACCTGTCCCGCTCCACCACTCCAGCCTGTTTCCTGTGGCCACCAAGGCCCAGTTCCTGCAGGGCTTTCGTGCGCTGTGTACACGTCCTGCAGTGTTTGCCTTTGCTCTCTGTGTAGTCTCCCAGGCCCATCATACTTCCTTCTAGTCATTGTCCTGGAGCCTCTTGAAATCCGCCTCTCCTCCGAAGCCTTTCTGGATCTCCCAGCTGCTTCTAATTTGGTTAAAAGCACCATAAACAACAGAGGCAACAAGTGGGAGGACATGCCTACCATTGATATGACTGAGATTGAACTAGATGAGCACGTTGATATAATTAGTCTGATCCTTGATAGGGCATCTCAAGGTAATAACATGGCCTCTGAGATGAGGCAAAGCTAAACCCCAATGCCCTCTGCGGATATGCGGTCAGAGCAGCAGCTACCTCATCTGCCGTCTGGGGATGATTCTTTTGTGTGCGCGGAGACTCCAGCTACCACTCCAATGAGCACCACATGCCATATTTTTAACGATCTTACTTTGTGGCCTGAGAGATGCAGCAAAGTCTGCCATCCACGTTGTCTTAAGGCTGCTTTTACACAGTCCCTTCATAAGTTACCCAACACTTGCCATTAACGTCAGCATTGTTTAAACAGGACTTCTCCATTGTCAAGTGTATATAAACTCACAGATCTAAACATAATCCCCATTTATAACAGCAAAAATTGAAAGAAGCCTAGATAATACTAAGGGAATAGTCACCTAAGTCATGGTTCATGTCTATTAGAAAATATTATGTTGTTACAAACAACTGTGCTCATAAACCTGTTTAAAGACATGACAAGATGCAATGTTGTTTAAAAAAAAAAAACTACTAAGCAGCATTTCACCCATGTAAATATACCATTTTTTTTCCAAATTTCCTATTTTTTTTTTATAAGGAGAAGAGAAAGAAAGCCTGTTTTGTATACCAGAGGCTCTTGATCTCGTTTCCTAAGTTTGGTATTTTCCTCATCAACCATCACTTGGTTCCAGCCCCAAACTTCCTGTGTTCCTCTGTGTGCACGACCCTACCCACCAGGAGGAGGTCCCCAAGAGAAAGTAGATTGCTGTGGGCATCAGGTGACAATTTTCCCGAGGCCATGCCATCAGAACTTAGTGAGCTCTAAGTTACATGGTGCGGCTGATTACATAGACTGTAGGATTATGCCACATAAAGAGCGAAAATGGAGAGCTAAGGCTTGAGACATAAAGCAGCTAAAAAGGAATAACTGGGAGGCTGATTAAAAAAGTAACAGAGCTGGGCACAGAACTACGCCTGCAGCCCTAGGTAGACAGAAGGCTGAGGCAGGAAGGTCACACAGGCTCAAGAGTTTGAGGCCAGCTGGGGCAATATAGACCTCATCTCAAAAAAAAAAAAAAAAAAAATCACAACAATAACAAATGCCTATTGAAATATAAAGACCTTATTCCAAGTTTTTTATAATTCTTTTAGCCTCGGTGCAGCACTATAGGCCTAGCTAACTGAATTACAGGACAACCTTATAATGGCATAGTATGCCGCTAAACAGGTCAGATGTGGTGGCACACACCTGTAATCCCACCACTCAGGAGACTGAGACAGGAGGATTGTTGGGAGTGTGAGGCCAGCCTGGGCCACACAGTGAGTTTAAATCAGCTTAAACTTAGTAGCAAGACCCTGTCTCAAAAAAAAAAAAGAAACAAACAAACAAAATAATAAAACAGAAGAATAAGGACATTCCCTAGCAGCCACAGGGAATGATCACTGAGATATACGAAGTGAAAGGTGATCCCTGGGGAAGAATGTGTGTCCATGTGTGCTGTGAGCACATGAAACACCTCTCAGCCACACAGGTGCTGCACCTGGCAGTGTTCCAGCCACGATGTGCAGCGAGATTTCACTTTAATTCTTTTAATACAAGGGCTTTTGAGTCCTGTGACTATATTAATGACTCAAAGCAGTAATTAAATAAAAAGCAAAAGAATCACCATCTTCTTTTACAAATAAAATCCTGATATTAGGGCTTTGCCCACATGGTCATAATACATTTTGCATTTTTGAGCCCTCCATGTCAGATCCCGGAGATATTTTCTAACCTATTCCTTACAGACCTTCTTCTTGTTTCCATGTCATAGCTCAGGAATCAACATTTGTCCCTCTCGGCATTTGGAAAGTGTTGACCCTGGCACTGCAGGCAGAGGCAAGGCTCTCCTGTCCCCTTGTCAGGAAGGTCAGGAATTTGGCAGGTCGCAGAACAGCAGACCTAGGACTGGAACTACGTGCTTCCACAGCCTGCATTCCCACTGCCACTTACAGATAAGTAAATGGAGGCAGAGAAACTTAAAGAGCTTGCAGAACACCACCCAGAGGGTAGGTACAGGTGCTGTCTCCCAGCATAGCTCTGACTCAGCTCAGCTTATGGGGCTACCGCTCTGAGAGGTTACCTAGGAGCCCTGTAGGGTGGTGGATGCATAGAGTGAGGGCAAAGGATGGGCAAGCACAAGGTCCTGAATTTGATTCCTGGTACAGAGAGAGAGAGAGAGAGAGAGAGAGAGAGAGAGAGAGAGAGAGAGAGAGAGAGAGAGAGAGAGAAAAGAAAGAAAGAAAGAAAGAAAGAAAGAAAGAAAGAAAGAAAGAAAGAAAGAAAGAAAGAAAGAAAGAAAGAAAGAAAGAAAGAAGGAAGGAAAGAGAAAGAAATGGGCTGGCAAGGCTACAGGTGAGAAATTTTATGGAGTATAATTCATGAGGCCTTTGTTTTTTTGTTTGTTTGTTTTTTGGTTTTTTTTTTGGTCTTTTTGAGACAGGGTCTCACTATGCAGTTCAGGCTGGCCTTAGGCTCACTTTGTAGCTCAGGCTGATCTCGAACTCGCAACAATCCTCCTGCCTCAGCCTCCCGAGTGCTGGCATTACAGGCATGCGCCACCACGCCCGGCTGAGGCCTTTGTTATATGCTATGTATTTATTTATCATGTATTTATATAAATTCAGATACACACACACATACTGGGCTGGTGGCACAAAACATTTGGGAGGCTGAGGCAGGAGGACTGCAGTAAATCAAGTCTGGGCTACATTGTGAGTTCAGGCCTAACCTGGACTATATAGCAATACCCTGTCTGGTCAGTGTTGAACATTTTCTTCCCTTTTTTTTTTTAGGTTTAAGTATTTGGTGCAGGGTCTCATTATGTAGCTCGGACTCATAGTGATCCTCCTATTTTCAGCCTCCCCAGTGCTGGGATTATAGGCGTGCCACCATGCCCAAACTCAGTCATCAGCTCTGCAGGCCTGGGGACCTGGCTGGCGCAGAATGTGGTCCCCGGGGATCTAACCCCTATCCCTTCATTTGCCTAGGCAATCACTTAGTCCACTGAGCTATCTCACCAGAACATTTCCATGGCTACATTTATTCCCTTAACTGTTTATGCCAATGTCCATAAGGAAGATAGGTGACAGACGCAGTAAGCTTGGCAGGGGCTGGCACATTTGACGTTAAAAGGTTAATCTGAACATTTGTTATGTAAGTTGATCACTTTGAAAAGATGGTCTCATTCTCTTCCAACACCTGCAGGCCACCCAGGAAAACATTCAGTTCCTAAATGTAATAAAGAAAAGCATCCTGTACTGACGGAAAGGGTTCTTAATTTCAAGGTACAGTCCATTCTAGATCACTAAAGCATAGAAGGATTTAGGAGACATTTTGAACAAATTTGCCAAGTTCTCTTCCCTGAACCTTGTCACTGGAAACAGTATGTGAAAATAAGAAAACACACATAAAGTGGGGAATAGTAATTGAGGATGAGGGGTGACAGGGTGGCATTAGCTAAAGGAGCAAAGTTTCAGTTGTTCAAGAAAAACAAATCCTGAAGGCCTGTAGCAACTGTAGTACCCAAAGGACTATACTGTACTGGTGCATGCCTATAACCCCAGTCCTCAAGATGCTGAGGGGGGAGGAGCACTATGAGTCTGTGGCCAGCCTGGGCTGCATAGTGAGCTCGGGGCCAGCTTGAACTCTATAGCAAAACTGTGCCTTTAAAAAACAAAATACTGTGCTGTACACTTAAATTTTCACCACAAGGGCAGATCTTATGTTAAGTATTTTTATCACAAATAATAATAATACTAAAAGAAGTGGCAGAAAACTTTTGGAAGCCATAGATATGGGGATGGCGTAGACTGTGAGCCCTGCAAGACAGGCACTGTGCAGAGATCATTGGCATGACCTCTTATACCAAGTTCCTATTCCATGAGCTTTAAAAAGAATACAGATAGCTGGGCCTGGTGGTGCAGGCCTGTAATCCCAGCACCCGGGAGGCTGAGGCAGGAGGAATATTGTGAGTTCAAGACCAGCCTGAGCTACACAGTGATCTTAAGGCCAGCCTGAACTGCATAGTGAGACCCTGTCTCAAAA
>PVKA01029121.1:0-13565 GCA_004027165.1 Ctenomys sociabilis | reverse complement strand
CTTCATCACTCACTCAGACATTGGGCCTGCCCGGGATGCAAATGATCCTGTGGATGGCCGCCGTGTACCACCAGGGAAGAGAACCATGGGAGACCAGGTGAAGAAAAACCAGGCTGCTGCTGCTGACGACAAGGATCTGAATGACACTAGCTATGATGAGTGTAATGGTTGTGCTGGAAGCCTCTTCTCAAGTGGACCTTATGAAAAAGATGATGAGGAAGCAGATGTTACTTACACACCTCTGGATAAGAGGATGGATGAAAGAAGGAAAGAAAGAAGACATTGAGAAATACTGAATGGAATGCCCCAAAATCCAGCAACAGTTTTCAGATCTCAAAAGGAAGTTGACAGAGGTCACAGAGGAAGAGTGGCTGAGTATCCCAGAGGTCAGAAACAAACAAAGGGAGAAAGAAGTGGATCCAGAATGCTGAGGAGTGTGACAGGGCTGGGAGTGTGGCCACCTACCAGGCAGTCATGGGTGCTGTGATTGGGATGGGATTGGGATTGAAGAAGATTGGAAGCACATCTGCATGGAAGATGCTGATAGATGTATGGCCCACAAAGCCCTGGAGCGTGCACAAGCCAACTATGCTTATGCCTTGCAAGTATTCCCCAGCAAGAAGAGTGTGTGGCTGTGAGCTTCATACTTTGAGAAAAATCATGGCACCAGGGAGTCTCTAGAGGCACTTCTTCAGGGGGCTGTGGCCCACCACCCCAAAGCAGAGGTGCTGTGGCTCATGGGAGCTAAATCCGAGTGGCTGGCAGGGGACATGCCTGCAGTAAGGAGCATCTTGACCTTGGCCTTCCAGGCCAACCCCACCAGTGAGGAGATCTGGCTGGCAGCCATGAAGCTGGAGTCAGAGAACAATGAGTATGAGGGGACTCAGAGGCTACTGGCCAAGGCGCGGAGCAGAACATCCACAGCCCATGTGTCCATGAAGTCTGTGAACCTGGAGTGGGTGCGAGGGAACATTGCAGCTGCTCAGGAACTGTGTGAGGAGGCACTGAAGCACTATGAGGACTTCCCCAGGCTGTGGATGATGAAAGGACCAATTGAGGAGCAGGGAGAGCCGATGGAGGAGGTTCGAGAAGCCTACATCCAGGGGCTAAAGAAGTGTCCCCACTCCACACCCCTGTGGGGATTGCTTTACCTGTTAGAGGAGAAGATGGGGCAGCTGACCCAAGCACAGACCATTTTGGAGAAGTGCCGCTTGAAGAACCCAAAGAATCCTGGGCTCTGGTTGCAGTCCATGCAGCTGGAATATCATGCAGGGCTGAAGAACATTGCCAACATGCTCTTGGCCAAGGCATCACAGGGGTGCCCCAACTCTGGTATCCTGTGGTCTGAAGCTGTCTTCCTTGAGGCCCAGCCAGAGGAAGATCAAGAGTGTGGATGAACTGAAGAAGTGTGAGCATGACCCTCGTGTGTTCCTGGCCATAGCCAAGCTGTTCTGGAGTGAAGGAAAGATCACCAAGGCCAGGAGTGGTTCCACCACACAGTGAAGACTGCAGCTGCTCAGGAGCATGGGCTTTCTTCCACAAGACTGCAGCACAGCACTGAGGAGCAGCAAGAGCAGGTGATGAAATGCTGTGAGAACACAGAGCCCTGGTGCAGGGAGTTGTGCACTGTGTCCAAGGACATCGCCGACTGGCAGCTGAAGATTGGGGAGATCCTGGGGCTGGTGGCTGCTCGCATCCAGAATAACTTCTGAGAGATGTTTGGGAGTGGCACATGGACAGGGATGCACAGGGCCTCAGATACTTGTCTTCATTCATTAAAAGATTTTTGTATCAAAAAATAAAAATAAAAAAGAATACGGATTTAAAATTACTAAATCAGAGGCCGGCCAGATAGCTCAGTGGAATGAGGTGTGTGCTTAGACAGAGCTCGGTGGCCCAGGGTTTGATTCTTGGTGTGCCAAGTTGGCCTCACCCCCGGGGTGCGCTGAGATTAAGACTAGGCGTGGTGGAGCGCACCTGTAATTCCAGCACTTGAAAGGCTGAAAACAGGAGGCTCACTGTGAGTGCATTCTGTGTAGTGAAACCCTGTAACCCTGTACTCAATACAGAAAAATAAAATAACTAAATCAGAATCTTCAGAGGGCCTGGAAATCTTTCCAGGACAGAAAGTTAAGGCATGGTGAACCATGTGGGGACACTGAGTGGCTTACCACCTGCCATACAGAATCTGGTCCTTGTGCCCAATGTCCTTGCAGCGTCTTCCACAAAACCATTGCTGAAGTTTAAAACATTGCTGCCATTTTGGTACAACTTTTACTTAGAAGTATCTCCACCTTTGAAATGAGTCCCCTGCCTACTAGTGCATCTAGAGGCGCCCCCTGCAGAGTGGGTTTGCTTCCTTAGTGCTGGCAGAAGGCTTGTCCCTTTGGGCCACCCTAAAAGGAACCTTTCTTCTGTAGGCCAGGCTTTGTGTGGTTTTACAACTTAGTGATCCACAGTTTTAATCAGCACATGGATCACGCAGTACCAACCATGTGAATTTGGTCACTTGAGCTCTTATTGCTGGTGCTTGCCTCTTTGCCTCTATTCCTGAATCAGTGGTTACTGACACCCATCAAGTATTCAATTATTTGATCATTGTTGAGACTAATGAGGGCCCTGGAAGGATACCTCCTTCTATGAAATCACAGTTTTTCATTATAGTATCTTCCTCTCCTTCCTTTCCTAGTTGGGACAGCCCTTAGCTACCAAAGAGACCTCACAAGAAGGACATAAGTTATACACAGAATTCTGCAACTTCAAAAATAAGAACACTATGATGACCAGAGTTAGCAAAGAAAAATGCAAGCTAAAATATATTTAGGTATATACGCAGAATAGTTTGGATAATTGTTCTGCCGATTTCTGCTGATTTTTGAAAGTTAATGCTTAAGATTTTTTCCTGTTATTCTTTTAATAAGAATAATTCTTATTAAAATTCTTAATTCTTTTTTAATTTCTTCCAACTTTTTTGTTATTTTTGTCTTCAAACCAGTCTTGTACATTTATGTCTTGTAACCTGAGCAACTAACTTGAAGATAACATCATGCAGTACAGCAACCACTCCTAACTCCTATTACTTTGTTTAGTGAAGTTTTGTATCATTTCTAATGATATTTTTTTCCTGTCAATATTTTGTATTCTTAAAATTAAAAACTATACAACTAGAGTTGATCCAAAGAAAAAGCTTGAATACAAGAGCCATATCTGGGACACATCTACACTGGTTAACATGTGTTTGAATACCTGGCACACACATTTACCTGAGCCTGTGTATTTCCCCTGACAACTCTGCAGAGAATCTCTAAACTAATGCTTCCCTAAGTTCTCTAATGCTTAGAGCCCCAAGTTTCCTGGAGATTTGCTCTCAATTTAGACTCTCCGAGCAATGGCTGTGACGGTTCAGCCGGGTTTGCTTGAGAAACCTAGGCTGAAGGTTTATCTTTTGCAGTCTGTTGTTCAGGTTTTCAGAGGCACACATAAGGAAAGATGGTAGCACAGCGCGCGACACACAAGGACTTGGCACATTCAGGAGTTTCCTTCATGCTGGTCTGCTTGGCAAGGGGTTGCGGAGTTGCCAGTGTTTGTTTTGCAGCCTGCTAAGTCAGTTCTTTGCACCCTGGCTGCACTGTGGAATCACCTGCGAGCTTCTACACTCTCAGTTCCTGCCCGCTTCCCAGATCAATTAATCCAGGACCCTGGCAGGAGAGGCAGACACTGGTGGCAGTGTCCGAGGTGGTGGTCAGAGCTGGCCAGTCCCGACAACCTGGCTGAGAGAGCAAACTCCAAGAAGCCATTTCAGTGCTAAACCAGCTCCTGACACTTGAAATTTCTGTGCGCACTGAAGCCACAAACTTTTCCTGACCGTGTTTCTTTAAACTGCACTTTATTGCTGTGCTGTGTTGCATGGTTATAGTGTACCATCTATTATGAAGACTGCTATGAAAATACCCTCATCTAGCGTTAGTTGTGTCACTGATTCAGTGTTAATTACCTAAGAGCCTATACTTTGCTTTTGCTGTTTAATGTTTCTTTGTAATAATTGTTACAAGTCAAGAAAAGGAAAACAATCCTGTGGCAAAATAGATAGTCAGGGATCAATTTTTTGCTTTAAAAAAAAAAATGATGGCGGTGCTTAGACTCATTTGTAATGGTAAACACGAAAAGTAAAAAGAAAATGTACATTATAATACAAATTAAAATTAAACAAAATCATGGTTTTCACTCTCCAGATGGCAAAAATGTAAAGTCCAAGACATGTTTGCTTGTTTGAGACAGGGTCTTGCTGTATAATTCAGGCTGGCCTTAAACTCATGGTGATCCTCCTGCCACAGCCTCCTGAATGCCAGAATTACAGGTGTGGGCCACCACACCCACATAAATAATTTTATACAATTTTTAAATTATAATAACGTTTATTGAGTAGTACATTGAACAATGAATGTCCATTGATTTGCAATTCCAACTCCTTTCTATATTTCCTCCATACACATGTACCTATTCAGGTCATTCATCTATTTTTCTATTTCTACAATAATAGAAGTTGAAGCCCCAGCTTTGTGTGTGTTAGAATTTTCATTAAAATATATTAAATCTATGACTTCATTTGCAGGCGAAAGTTATCTTCCTTCTATTGAAACTTTCCAATGTTAAATGTGGTATATTGCCCATTATTTTTAAAAATCTTACTACCTTTCCATAAAGATTCATACATTTTTCTATAAAGCTCTCACATAATGAGACTTGTAGATTTATGGATGGATCCCTCGGCATCTTATTTTGTGGTGTTATAAATTACATATTGTTTAATAGTTTTGTTTTTTTTATTTTATTGAAGTACAAATATCAATGAGACAGTTTCAAGACACATTAACAGAATATATTTGATAAATTAATACACTGCAAACTGTTTTCATAATGTTTTGGTATTGTACAAGGTGCATACATGATATTATACTTACAGCAGATGTACTTATCATAGCAGATGTCTCTTATCAGTAAATTAAGAGAGTGTAGCTGTTTACTTATTTTTTATACCTGAATTATATCATAGATTCAATAATTAATACTTTCTACCTTGTTATTTTCATAGTGGTTGTCCATAGTACTAGAAGCTGACATAATATCTTGTCCAACCACTATTAGTGCAAATCTTGCTTCTCATAGAATTATGCAGAAGCATGGCATATTTATCCTAACTGTACTGTTTATACACACACATCATGATTCTTCATTTCTAAATCCCTTTTTTTGTCTAGACCTGTTAAAAATGGAAAGTCCATTGTCATTAAACCAATTTAGGTGCCTGAACTCAGCGACACAATCCAACACAGTCCAGCATGCCACAATAATAGTGAGTTATCTGAAGTTGTTGATGTAGCCATTTACAGCTCAACTTATTATTATGGCCCCACATTATATACCTCAGTTTTATACTTTTCTGCTGGATGGTTAAGACTGAGATAGAGCAAGACCTATAGACCAAAACATGTAGCTTTTGTTTCTGATGAGGTCAGTGAAATCCCCTCAGGGTTTATCTTGTAATACTGTGGCTTACTCTGTAGATCCTTCGTCTGTGTCATCCATGTGGATGAGTCATGGCCAATGCTTTACCAGTTTGCTCTCTGTGAGAGCCTGAGAGAAAGTTTTCTCTCCATGTGACTCTCCCCAGGTACACTATGGATCATTGATCTTCTTGCTCTGTGGCTCCATAATCTCCTTGTTCAGAAAATTTGGGGCACAACTGAGTTTCATGATGTTACAGTACAGGTTCTCCAATGTCCTGAGTCTTCGCTGACCTTGCAAGGCTAGGGCCAAAATGTTGGCTGGCCTTGCGGTTCTTCTATTTCTCCAATTTTTATCTGTGAACTTAGGTTGTCAACCATCCAGAAGAAAAGCTGATTAGTACCCTACAGCATATGCTGTTCACTTTGCCCTATCTGACTCAATTGTTTTTAGTTGTACATTTCTATTTGTATTTCTTATTTTGAGTTCTTATACTAGGGAAACTATACAATATTTGCACATGTGTGTTTGGTTTATTTCACTTATGAGTAAACTGATACATACAATTGATACATAAATTATAAATATATGAGAAGAGCTAAGATAATGATAAGCAATCAATTCAGCCTAGGGGTCACTTCAAGAGAGGTGGATCAAAGAGAGGAACATAAACACAGCCTTCCAGGCTCTGTACACTGGCACACTGTGATTACACAGGTGTTTACATTATTATTACTATTTGGTATGCTTCCATATATTCTACTGCACTTATATATGACTTTGATATCACATCATTAATAATTGTGCAACATTAAAATTAGGTTACTAAAAATAGAAAAAAGTTCCTTTGTGATTTTATTATTTTTTCCATCTGCTTCTCCGTCTCAGGTTGTAGGCCAGCTCCAGCGTGAGCTACCCTTACGCATGTGGGAGGATGCTTTAGAAGGCAGTGCCTGGACCTAATCCTGCAGCGTGCCTGCTTGGTCAGATTGGTCATCCGTGTTTTTCTAAAGTATCTGACATGATGCCTGGTCTAGCCACAGCTGAAAGCCAGTACTGTAAATACCTGATCATCTGAATATTCCAGGGGCCTTTTAAAATGAAATAAAAGGAAATGCTGACGGCCAAGGACTGCTGACAGTGAGATAAGGACACCTGATGTTTTAAGTTGCTGTCTCTGCTACATTTTAACAGCTCCTAGAAAGGCCATCAAAAACCACCTGATAGGTGACCAGCCAGCCTTGCTCATCTAAAGCAAAAGACGCCTAATCTTTGTTAGATTCTACTGCAAAGCCACCCTCTCTCCACCCAATTAGCACACCTGTCTTGGTGCATCTGTGCTCTGTGAAACGCCGCCACCTGGCGCAGGTCTGAACAGCAGAAATTTATTTCTCAGGGAGGGAGTCCAAGGTAAAGGTGCCAGCAGGTGAGAGCCCCGTCAGTCTCCACCTCCAAGATAGACACACTATGTCCTCTCTCAGCAGAGGGGACAGAAGGACAGTAAGGGCCATCAGAAGGGACTGCTAATCCCACTTACCAGAGCAGAGTCTTTAGGATGCAATTGCCCCTGAGGCCACACGTCTCTATACTGTCACACAGGACCTCAGCTGGGACAGGAATTAGAGGTGACAGCACTGAACCCACCGGGTCTTCACACATTCTTGGATTTGGTCCCACAGTGTAGCATTCCACTCAACCCTAGGCCCTTGAAAATTCAGCCTCCTTGGATACGAGTGTGCCCTTTACATTGCATTTTGTGGTCAGTCACATGAACGCTGAGTTTATTGGACTGTAATTTCAGCTTGGTGGAAACCTGACTTTTCACCATAACAGAAGTGAGTTGACCAACACTAGTAACCCATG
This sequence comes from Ctenomys sociabilis, assembly GCA_004027165.1. Classification (NCBI taxonomy): domain Eukaryota; kingdom Metazoa; phylum Chordata; class Mammalia; order Rodentia; family Ctenomyidae; genus Ctenomys; species Ctenomys sociabilis. The sequence continues at coordinate 6,197 of PVKA01029121.1, read as the reverse complement.
GTCCTGAAGCCACCATCAAGCGTAAAGCTAGGCATTCATGTTAAATGCAAATCCTCTGGGTTACCTCCCTTGAGTTGGAGAGCAGGGTTTAGTTATGTAGTGACTTTTTTATTATGAGGTACCTACTTTAAACTTAAAGACAAGTTCAAGGAATCACGTAACAAACACCAGTTTTCTTACCACACCGCTGAACTGTCTTGATAGTTTGCAGTATATGTGCCTATTCATTTTTGCTATCAAAACCTAGCAGATGTAGTTAGTTCCAGCTGGCTATTGTTTCCTGATCTTTCTCCTTTTCTCCAGAGGTAATCCGATCCTGACCGTAGTGTTTGTCACTGACACAAATGTTTTTGTCTTTTACCATGTATCTAAATAACTATGTGCCTATGATAACATAAGCTCTAGTACCTGGTAAGTTTTTAATTTTCCAACTTGTAAAGATCCTCTCACCTCAGTCTCTAGAGTGCTATGATTATAGGCATGTACCACATGCCCAGCTTAACTTTATTTAAATAATTATATCTGTCTAGGCCGTGTGTGTGTGTGTGTGTGTGTGTGTGTGTGTGTGTGTGCGCATGTCTTTTTGAGACAGGGTTTCACTATGCAGTTAAGGCTGGCCTTGAACTCACTTTATATCCCAGTCTGGCCTCAAACTCACAGCAATCCTTCTGCTTCAGCCTCCTAAATATGCCACCACGCCCAGGCTACACCTTACATTTTTACTGAAAATTAAGTTTTCAAGATTTATTGATGATACATTTAGACCTTTTTCTTCTAATTACTACATAATACTCAATTTATGAGTATATCCAAAATGTAGCTTTATGGCATAGAGGTAAACGTTTGAGTTTTTTCAAATTGTTTACTACTATAAATCTATTGTGAATATTCTTGTACCCATCTCCATGTGCACAAATATGACAGCATCTTATTTTTTAGTTATTTCTTTTCACAAAAGTGGTGGTATTCACTAGGAAATAGGGGAGAAAATATACCCATAGTAATAGTCTATGACAATATAATCAACTTTAAAACAACATTAGAATATTGTTCATCCAGAGATGCTTTGAATTTGTGGCCTCTTACAAAAATCACGGGGGGCTTCCTTCATGGAGGTATGAGTCTCAGTTCTGGACCACAGAATAGTGTAAGGAAGTGGAATTGGGAAGGAGGTCAATATACCTTCCAGAAATTTAGGGTCAGTTCAAGCACCAATTTCACCTTCTTTCTGTTTACCTGCCACACAGCTGCTGAGACTCGGCCTGATTTACAGTTCTACTCACACAAAGCTAAAGGCAACTGATCGTGTTATTTAGCCACTAGCCTTAATATGAGTTCTTGTTAAAAGTATGTGCTCTGGGAGGGAATAAAACACACATATGTTTTTTTGTTTTGTTTTATTTTTGGTGGAACTAGGGATTGAACTCCAACCCTTGCACTTCCCAGGGAAGAGCTTATTTTACTGAGCCATCGCCCCAGGCCCTTTCACACATATTTTTTATTGACTCTGACTTTTTCTATTTGTTAGTGCCTACTACAAAAGAACAGTGGGAAGCACTCTGAGGGGTCCAGGAAGTCCTTAGAGCTTAGAGTACCAGAAGAAAGAAAGGCTTATGAAATGTTGCGGTGGGATTTGGACATCTAAAGTGAATTTTGATCTTCTCCCTTAGTGACACTCAGGAAATGCTTGTCTCTTGCTGTTGGTGAATAATTTTGGAGTACTATGGATCATGCTGAAGAAAATGAAATCCTTGCAACAACCCAGAGGTACTATGTGGAAAGGCCGATTTTCAGCCATCCTGTCCTGCAGGAGCGACTCCACGTGAAGGACAAGGTTTCGGATTCCATCGGGGATAAGCTGAAACAGGCGTTCACGTATGTTGCGCTCTAAGCTTTTCCCTTTATTGTATCTCTCTGGGATGAGAGAAGCCAGGTCAGATGTGTAAACGAAGCCCTGTTGGGTGGAGTGGTGGAAACATAGGTGGTGCTGCTCTTGGTCTGCAGAGCTGCCTCCAGCGATTCAGCATGAGTCATTCGACTGGACACAGCTTCTTCATCTAGTACCCCACAGTTTTCCTACTATTCCTTATGTCTGTAAAGGTTTCCATAAACTGCCCGCTCTCTAATTCTCCACTCACCTCTGAGACATCCACTTCTTCCCTCTGGCTCTCAAGTGTGTTCCAGCCACTCTGTCTCTGCCTGATTCTGTCTCCTACCGCACCTGCCAACATCTTGAATTACCAGCCCAAAACTTTCCTTCTCCCTTGTGGATGTGGGGAAGGGAAGATGCCTTGTGAGTTCTACAGAGATATTCCTCATTTATAACTCTGTCTCTTTCTGTTTTGCCAGATGTACTCCTAAAAAAATAAGAAATATTATTTATATGTTCCTGCCCATAACAAAGTGGTTACCAGCGTATAAATTCAAGGAGTATGTGTTGGGTGACTTGGTTTCGGGCATAAGCACTGGAGTCCTCCAGCTTCCACAAGGTTAGTAAGAAGACAGCAGGCTGGCTGGTGGACTGGCTTCCTTTCTTTGTTCCTTTGTTTCTTCCATTGTTTTCCTCTTTCCTTCCTATGCTTCCTTTCTTTCTTTTAACTGGCCTCTCCTCAAACAGTTATTTGACCTTTGTATTGTGTCCACAAATTAATAGTTTTTATCATATCAATGTAGTAACCTTTGCCTTTCTATGGGAGTTCTGAAACCCCACCCTTAAACTCTGTGAGGACATGAACAGTAGAAAACAGGGGTGCTGTTCTACAGATCCAGATACCTCTATGGCATTAGGGTGTCTTACTGCTTGCTAAATCCACCTCCTGATCAACATTTTGATATGGTTTTCATTAAAGTTCTTGATTCTAAGTCCAGGCTCTCAATACAAAAGACCGTGGAATACTAAATTCCTTTGCAGCTCTGTGATTTTACATATGATATAAACTTAGGAAAATATACATTTGTTCTTCTGAACACTGTGCATATTTCAAGCAGCCCACTGTGTCCACAGGAACTAACCACCCAATTGGGAGTGCTATGAAGCAACTAAAGACATTGATAAATTTGTAACTATAAATGCCTTAAGGAAAAGATAAGACACTATGGAATGATAATTGGGGACCTAATATAGGAAGAGAAGCCACTGAAAGTTCTTTGAAGATGTGAGACTTGAATGACATCCTAGGCAGAAGGCACAGTGTATGGGAAGGTGCTGGGTAGGAGGGCTAAGAGTGGTTGACCAGATGGCAGAAAGGGGGGTAGGGAGCGGTCAGTGGTCAGGAGGTCTTCAGAGCCTTCTCAGGCTGCTTCCAGATTTCACTCCATATGCAGTGAAAGCTGTCATTGCATTTTTGTGTGGGTTTGCTCAGTAGGAGGTCACTAAGTAAGATCCAGACCGGGCTGGTGGAAGGGGCACCAGCATGGAGGTAGGGACCAGTTAGAGTCTGGTCTGCCAGGGGCTCAGCACAGGCAAAGCTGATAATGCCTCAAGCAGCTCTAGGTCAGTAGGCCAGAACTCTATTTCCTTCTAGCCAGTTTCCCAAAATTTACTTTGTAGAAAAAAGATTTTTGCTGATGATCGGTTAGCTAAGTTTTTAATTTTCCAAGTGACAGATTAGCCACAACTAGTAAATCTGTTGAACAGAATCTTAAACCAGGTTTAGGATAGTTTTCCACAACCATTTTGCCACCATCACCCCCAAAATAATAAAAATAAAGGGACAGGTGAGGAGCAGATAAGGGCTCACATCTGCAGTGGAACAGAAGCTAAACTGACCTGCAGCCCAGTGGGACAAGTGCTGCCAGAAGCCATAACAGCATCCATTCAAGGAAGCCTCTGGCTCACAGTCACCCCTGAACTTGTCACTCATTGACTCTTTCATCCTTAAAGAGTGGTGGCTGTGAAACTGAACAGATATGTGGTCTTGTAGGTAAGACAGGAGACCAGCTGTTATGCAGGGCAAAGACAAGGGGTGTGTCATGGATAGCTGGCATTGTGCAGAAGGGGAATGCTCCAGAATGATGCCTGGGTATTGCCAAGGGATAGAGGTGCCAGCTGTCCAACAAGTAAATCAGGCAGGAAAGAAATGGAAGGGTAAATTTAAACATGCTAAATTTAAAATATAGACAATTAGGTCATATCTATATAAATAATCAGGCCAAAAGAGAGGTGTGGCCTAGAGATATCAATTTGGGCATTGTTGACGTTCAGAGCACTTAAATATGGCCATAGTTAAGGACAACCAGTAAGAGAATATCAAAGAGAACAGAACCAAAATCAAGCTTTGTGCAACATTAAAGCCAAATACAGCCAGTTGTGGTGGTGCACATATATAATCCCAGCACTTGAGAGACTGAGGCAGGAGGACTGTCATGAGTTAGTGTGAAGCCAGCCTGGGCTGTGAAATGAAACCTTATTGCAGAGAAAAAGAAAGGAAGGAAGGAGCAGGGGAGGAGAAGAGAAGAGAGGAAGGGGGAGGGAAGGGGAAAAAGGGGGAGGAGGGGGGAGAGGAGAGGGCCAAAGAAATAAGGCAGAACCAGCAGAAAAAACCAGTAATCTGAAAAAGGGAAGGAAAGCCAGGAGAATGTAGCATTAATGAAAGGGAGAAAATACTTTAAAGCATAGAGTAATCTACTAAGTCAAATATAGCTAAGAGGTGTAGATCACCCCATAAATTTATATCAAAAAGCTGTTACTCTGCTCCTCTTTAATTAATAAAGGTAGATAAATATAAAAGTATGTAGCAGACAATGAAAATAAATTTATTGTGATTGATGAATAATTTAAATTTAAGAAAAGATTTTCCTTGTTCAGAATGGCAGAGTGGACACATGGGTTTATCTCTATTCAACTTTAAATCTCTCCACTAAAAAAGACAAAGAGGGTGCGAGAAGAGACACATGGAGATCAAGCAAAGGACAAGTGAGAGTCCCAGAATAGAGGAAACAAATTTAGGGACCTGCTCTGCAGTACCCTGGGATTCCCAGGCTCCACGGTCAAGTAGGGGAGCCAGAAAGGGCTATAAGTGAGGGAACTGGTTGAATGTCTCTTTACTATGAAATGTCACAAGGACACACAGGTGCCTGCCCTGTACCATGCTGGGGGTGACAGGGTGGAGATGCTGAGATGTCAGGAGGATTAAATAACAATCTGCCCTTTCTCCCCTGCAGCCTTGGCCTCATTTCTTATTATTTCAGTTGTTAATGATACCAAGTATTTTGGGGGTTAGATGGATTCCCCTTGTTTAAGGTAGTCTGGATCTCTTCTGGTTCCGTGTGAATTTTAGGACTGTTTCTCTGGTTCTGCAGAGAATGCTGTTGTTATTTTGTTTGAGATTCCATTAAATCTGTGTGTCCATTTTGGAACTGTGGCCACTCTGACCAGATTAGTTCTGCCTGTTCAGGAGCAGGGATAGGTTTGCCTTTCCTGGCGTCTCCTTCCCTCCCCTTTTTTGGAGTGCTATGTGCAGTTTTCATTGTACAAGCCTTTTCACTTCCTTGGTTAAGTTAATTTCTCAGAATGTAATTTTTCTTGGTGTTATTGCAAAATCAGCATCTTTTGCCTAACTTGTTTTGCAGTGAGTTCATTATTGGTATACAGGAACACTATCGGGTTTTGTGTGTTGGTTTTGTAACCAAATGCTGAATTTGATTATTAATTCTAGGAGTTTGGTGATGGCTTTTGAGGTTTCTTCTATATCATCCACAAAGAATAAGACTTCAACCTTTTCTTTTCCTGTACATGCCTCTTTTTGCCTGATTGCTCAGCCTAATGTCTCAAGCACTGTGCTGAGCAGCAGGGGTGACAGTGGACATCCTTCCCTTGATCCTGACGTTGGAGGGAAAGCTTTCAGCTTTTCCCCTCTTCATATGACATTAGCAGTTAATCTGTCATAAATGGCTTTGTGGGATGGAGATACAATCCTTCTATTCCTATTTGTTTCAGTGTTTTTATCATGAATGAAGACTGGAGCTTATCAAAGGCTTTTTGTGCATCTATTGAGATGATCATATGATTTTATTGTCCTTGCTTCTAGTTATGTGATGTAAAAATAAAAACAAAAACAGAGGGTTGGGGGCCCAGAGTGGGATTGGGGTGCTCCTAGGCTTCTGCCTCTTTCCATGCATTTCTTCACAATGGGCCCCTCAGAGCACTTGCAGCATTCTCTGGAGATTGTTCCTAATTCTCACAAGAAAAAAAAAAA